>JAJOZX010000039.1:985000-1220000 GCA_023014485.1 Bathynomus jamesi
CCCTGAGAGGGCACCCTCGCAAATCGTGAATATGTGCATTTAACTGCAATGACCACGCAGTATATAAATGAATAGAAACGACGTAAATAAGGAGCGTCTCTGCACACGGGGAAGAGAAATAACGAATAAATGAAAAATGAGGCGAACCGCCCGGGAATCGAACCCAGGGCCTTCCAATTGCCGGTTGGATGCGCTACCATTACACTACGGACCTCGATCAATCATAAATCGAAATTCTCCTACATAGGGCAGAAACCAATGCCCTGAGAGGGCACCCTCGCAAATCGTGAATATGTGCATTTAACTGCAATGACCACGCAGTATATAAATGAATAGAAACGACGCCCTGGGTTCGATTCCCGGGCGGTTCGCCTCATTTTTCATTTATTCGTTATTTCTCTTCCCCGTGTGCAGAGACGCTCCTTATTTACGTCGTTTCTATTCATTTATATACTGCGTGGTCATTGCAGTTAAATGCACATATTCACGATTTGCGAGGGTGCCCTCTCAGGGCATTGGTTTCTGCCCTATGTAGGAGAATTTCGATTTATGATTGATCTAGGTCCGTAGTGTAATGGTAGCGCATCCAACCTGCAATTGGAAGGCCCTGGGTTCGATTCCCGGGCGGTTCGCCTCATTTTTCATTTATTCGTTATTTCTCTTCCCCGTGTGCAGAGACGCTCCTTATTTATGTTGTTTCTATTCATTTATATACTGCGTGGTCATTGCAGTTAAATGCACATATTCACGATTTGCGAGGGTGCCCTCTCAGGGCATTGGTTTCTGCCCTATGTAGGAGAATTTCGATTTATGATTGATCGAGGTCCGTAGTGTAATGGTAGCGCATCCACCGGCAATTGGAAGGCCCTGGGTTCGATTCCCGGGCGGTTCGCCTCATTTTTCATTTATTCGTTATTTCTCTTCCCCGTGTGCAGAGACGCTCCTTATTTACGTCGTTTCTATTCATTTATATACTGCGTGGTCATTGCAGTTAAATGCACATATTCACGATTTGCGAGTGTGCCCTCTCAGGGCATTGGTTTCTGCCCTATGTAGGAGAATTTCGATTTATGATTGATCGAGGTCCGTAGTGTAATGGTAGCGCATCCAACCGGCAATTGGAAGGCCCTGGGTTCGATTCCCGGGCGGTTCGCCTCATTTTTCATTTATTCGTTATTTCTCTTCCCCGTGTGCAGAGACGCTCCTTATTTACGTCGTTTCTATTCATATATATATATATGTATATATACAGTTATATATATCGACTAAAATTCCTAACTGCCAGCACGCAAACTTTTGTAAATTTCGAAATGAATTGTCACACGTCAAATGGGAAAACGTAATGGGGATCTCCAACGCAAAACTAATGTGGGACTCGTTTGAAACAGTATTTAGGACTATGAATGAGGAATGCGTACTGTACAAAATTAAGCGTGCGAAAGTAAACAACAAACCCTTGTGGTTTACTTCTAGAGTACGAGATATTATAGAGTAGAGATCGGGCTTATAGGCTACTTAAATGCGATAAAGACAATTTGTGGTTACGAAACAATTACATATCTCTAAGGCGTGAAGCGAAAAGTGTAATAAAAAAGTCCAAGCGCGAATTTGAAATCTCCATAGCTCGTGATGGCAAAGAAAACCCCAAGCGATTCTTTCAATACGTCAACAATAGGAATCTAGTAAAAAGTGTCATGGGACCGTTGAAAAATCTTAATTTTTAATTTTCTGAAAACAAGCAAACGTCTACCTTGCTAAACGAATTTTTTACGTCAGTTTTTACTATAGAGGATGTAACGAATATCCCTACGGTCATAGACATAATACCTTTTGATAATGGTAATACTTTGGATAATATTGAGGTTAGTGAAAGGGAGGTAATGCGCTATATTGATAAAATGAAAATGCATAAATCACCGGGGCCGGATTCCATATATCCCATTCAACTAAAAGAATTAAAAGAAAGCATTGTTGTGCTGCTAACAAAGATTTTTAATGCGTCTATTTCTGAGGGATGCGTACCAGATAATTTCAAGTTAGCAAATGTAACACCTATCTTTAAGAAAGGCGATAAAGGTGCGGCGGGAAATTATAGGCCAATCAGTTTAACGTCTGTTGAAGGTAAGCTACTGGAATCAATAATTAGGGATCGTATAGTCGAACTTAGAATTGCATAACTTGGTTAGAAATACGCAGCACGGTTTTAGGCGAAACAAATCTTGCTTAACTAATCTTTTAGAATTTTTTCAAAGCGTGGTTGAAGTTTACGATAGTCATTGGGTGGCTGATGTAGTGTATTTAGATTTTCAAAAAGCGTTTGACACCGTATCGCACAAAAGACTCATTGAAAAAAACTAAGGCTCATGAAATCAGAGGTGTAGTAATAAATTGGATAGAAGAGTGGTTGCGAGGTAGGAAACAGAGGGTGGTCGTTCATGGAGCGGAGTCGTGTTGGGCTGATGTAGCGAGCGGCGTTCCTCAGGGTTCTGTATTGAGCCCCCTGCTTTTTCTTATATATATTAACGGTTTAGATTTAACGTCGATAAGTGCAAAATGTTACATATAGGTTCGCGTAACGGTAATTTTGCGTATAGTATGTCAGGGAAGGAGTTAGCAAGGGTATAGCAGGAAAAAGATCAAAACTTTATATTAGTTTTCGATTACTGTAATAATATACTGAATTTTTGTAATTTTACGTTTAACTGGGTAGGCGGGCGCATGCCCCGCTCATCCTGACTGCACGCCACTGATATATATATATATATATATATATATATATATATATATATATATATATATATATATATATATATATATATATATATATATACTGTGTGTGTGTTTGTGTGTGTGTATATACTGTATATATACATACTATATATATACTGTGTGTGTGTGTGTGTGTGTGTGTGTGTGTGTGTGGTGTGTATATATACTGTATATATATATATATATACAGGGTGGGCGGAAAGTAGCTCCCTATTTTGGATTGGTAAAAAAATACGTATATTATCCATTTATTTCAGAAGAAATAATATGAAAAGGTAGGCATACATGGTAGGTTTTCTATAAAGTTCAATGTGGGCTCCAACTCTTTCCACCCTTCTGGAGCCGCCCAGGAATGGCGTCCACTGACTTTAGCAGGAACTCCGGCGGGATGGAGGACATGACTTCCCGAATTCGGTCCTCCAGTTCTTCCAATGTCCTCGGTTTGGTGCGGTAGACTTCTTCCTTTACCCACCCCCAAAGAAAAGAAGTCGCACGGTGTCAAGTCGGGGCTCCTGGCTGGCCATTGATGTGGACCACGACGACCCATCCAACGCCCAGGGAAGTGGGCATCCAGCCACTCACGGACAACAGAGCGAAGTGCGGAGGGCGCCATCTTGCATAAATATCAGATCGTCGATGTTCTCCCATGTGCTGACAACCGGCCAGACCTCGTTTCGCAACATAGCAAGGTAAGGCTCAGCATTCATGGTGTTGCGCAGAAGGAACGGGGCCCACAACCTGATCTGAGGTCATACCACACCACACACCGTTACACTGAACCGATTCTGCCGTTTTTCAGCGGTAACCGTGCGACTTCTTTCTTTGGGGGTGGGTAAAGGAAGAAGTCTACCGCACCAAACCGAGGACATTGGAAAACTGGAGGACCGAATTCGGGAAGTCATGTCCTCCATCCCGCCGGAGTTCATGCTAAAGTCAGTGGACGCCATTCCTGGGCGGCTCCAGAAGCTGGTGGAAAGAGTTGGAGCCCACATTGAATTTTAGAGAAAACCTACCATGTATGCCTACCTTTTCATATTATTTCTTCTGAAATAAATGGATAATATACGTATTTTTTTACCAATCCAAAATAGGGAGCTACTTTCCGCCCACCCTGTACGTATATATATATATACACGGTGAACCAAAAGTAGGTGGACAGTAGGTTGAATACGGTTTGTGTTATATTATATTATAACTATGGTGTTCATTATAACTATGGTGTTTGTGTTATATTATATTAAATATTATAACTAAATTTATTTAAATTTTATTTTGTATTATAGTATACAAAAAAATTAAATATGTATTCTCAAAATAAACGTTATCATTTACTGTCCACCTACATTTGGTTCACCCTATATATATGATGAATAAAACCACGAAGGAAAGGAAACACAAAATGGTGCTCAAGCGCTTTCGTCTAATGACATCCTCAGGAACACTGAAGTACATAAAAAGGTTACAGCCTATATATAGGTTACAGAAAGAAAAAAAAGAAAAAATAATATATATATATATATATATATATATATATATATATATATATATATATATATATATACATATACATACATATATATAATATATATATATATATATATATATATATATATATAATGCAATAAACGCAGAAGTAAAATTTAAAATTAAAGGATTATCAGAGAGGCATACAGATTTGTAAGGAAAAAATATCGATTTTAGCACAAGATCAAATGAATTATAAAATACAAATTTATACTGGAAATCTGCCCGGGTTTTAACACTTTGCCTTTTATGGTTAAGTTTCGATGTCTATAAAAATAAAATGAAAATTAAAAGTTAATAAAGTAGCATACAAGTTTACCAAAGATTTAGCGTTCTACCCTTCTTATCTAAATCTGTTTTGAAGGAATTCAAAACAACAGGATCAAGTTGAAAAAGACCTTTGCTTATGTTGAAGTTATTTGAAAGTTGGATAATGGCAGACTCAAAAATATTTCTATTAACAATGTTGCTAGAGTGGAATAAAACTGAAGCATTATTCCAATCAATACAGGGGGATAACTCTGACAAATGAACAAAAAGGGCACTGGACAACTGTCCTGTTCTAACGGAATATTGATGCTGTTTTATACGTGTGTGCAAATCCTTTCCCGTCTGACCTATGTAAAAGGAATCACATTGTTTACAACCAATTTTATAGATAATGCCTGAATTATTGGTAGGGCTATTTTTTACTATGATATTTTTCACAATATTGTTATATGAAAATACTACATTAATATCCAAAAGTTTAAGTACATTAGCAATGCCTAAAAAGCCCGGGAAAAATGGAAGTACTAAAATATTTTTTGACAAAGTACGAGTGTTATTATTGACACGATAGAAAGTTCGTTTTGCCTTGTTGAGACAAGATTCCATAAACGCAGATGGATAACACAGATCACTTCCAATACCGTTGATTTTTTCCAATTCGGCATCGATGTATTCCGGACTGGCGATCCTAAGGGCTCGGAGAAACATTGTTGAAAAAATGGCCTTCTTAGTGGGGGTGTCATGTCCCGAGTAAAAGTGTACGTAGGACAAATTGTTTGTTGTTTTCTGATAGATACTAAACTTAAAACCTGGGCTTTCCGTATGTACACGCACATCCAAAAATGGGATTGAATTGTCTTGTTCCACTTCTAAAGTAAACTTAATGGAGGGGACTTGATCATTTAACTGAAGGAGGAAGTTATCCAGGTCACGATTCATGGGCCAGATACACAAAATATCGTCGACGTACCGCAACCAAGGGATGCCAACCCCCAGGATTCTCGGAATGTAAGTAATTTCGAAAAACTCCATATAAATACTGGAGAGGAGGGGCGATAAGGGGTTGCCCATGGCCATCCCCAAAACTTGTTGATAATACTCGTTATTGAAAGTGAATTTACAGTCTTTGATGCAAAGCTTAATAAGTTCCAAAACAATGTGTGAAGGTAGTGGCAGGTCATACTTATGTCATTCTTGGGAGAGAAAGTCAAGCATATCATCAATCGGCACTTTTGTAAACAATGAACAAACGTCAAAACTGATCAATCTATCGTTAGTTTCAGTACGTGCATTATTCAATTTTTCAGTAAGATCCATGGAATTTTTTACATGTGAATCAGAGATAGTTCTGAGAATGGGGGACAAGACTTTGACAAGCCATTTGGAGAGTTTATAAGTAATAGAGCCCACCGAGCTAATAATGGGGCGCATAGGGTTGCCAGGTTTGTGGGTTTTAATAAGACCGTAAAGGTAGGGCAGAGCAGGTGAAGTGGACATGAAAAGCGGAATTAAGTCCTTATGATCTTTGAGAATGCGTTTGAAGCCACTATTAAATGATTTGATGACGTCATCCTGCGGGTTCTTCCTAAGTTTGCTCTATGTGGCGGGGTCCTGGAGAAGCTCGTTCATCTTTCCGATGTAGTCCACTTTGTCCATAATAACTATGGTGTTAGCCTTGTCTGCTTTAGTAATATGGAGCTCCCCATCTTTTTTTAATTGTGAGAGGCTATTGCGAAAACGTTTAGGAAAGTTATCTTCGTAATTACTATTCGCCGCACTATAAACGAGGTCTTTAACTATGTTAAACAAATACTGAGGGAGATTACCGTTATTCCCCAACCGTGGATCCAACCTTTGTTTGATGAAATTTACAACGAGTTGCGTCGGAGAACTACTTCACTTCGTAACATTTTGGATCGAAAAATTAAAAGTCTCATTCGAAATAGTCAGTGGAGTAAAAAAGCAAGCTCAAAGTGTGTTTTGAACCTTTCTTCGAAAAACATTAGTGACGATGCAAAAAGTGCCCTTGGATATGGTATGTCCTTTTTTATTGTTAAAAAACCTTCGGCGTTACAAATTTGTTACAGTCTCGCGTGTTTTGAAAAACAGTGTAATCTCCCTCAGTATTTGTTTAACATAGTTAAAGGCCTCGTTTATAGTGAGGCGAATAGTAATTACGAAGATAACTTTCCTAAACGTTTTCGCAATAGCCTCTCACAATTAAAAAAAGCTTTGGGTAGCTTGCCAAAAGTGACCTGAATAGATCTTGATCGTTACGCAAATTTTCTAAAACAGTTTCAATGTGTTGCGTCATTGTATCCTTCGAAAATCGATTTGCTGCATGTTCTTGAAACAAGAGGCATTCAACCTTGTCCTTTATAACTGATCCAATGTGTTCACAGACGTTTAGGTCAGGAGAATTTCCTGGACATTCTTCATTTCCAAAGAAATCGATCTCATGGTTCCGCAACAACTGTTGAGTGGCTAATGCCTTAAAGCAGGGAGCCTTATCGTGCAGAAGTGTGACCTGATCGACATCCATAACATTGTTCGGGTTTCTTAGAAAAGGAATGACATGCTGGGATAGAATAATATCATGAAAATACTGTCCATCCCAACTCTGACCATTTGGCTTCAGCACCCACATGAGCTTCTTTGCAGTGAACAAAACAAACACACCAACACAGTCTGGACTTTTTAATAATTCGCGATAATGTTCATTGTCATCGATTTCATCTGGTTTTGTGGCCCACACTCGATCATTTTGGTAGTTAAGCCGACGTGTTACGTAAACAAAAAATTCATCGGAGACAACTAAATGCATGAAATCATCCACATCCCAATCTTCAAGATAACGGGCAAACCACATTCTGTCATCGATGTTGAGTTGAGTTTTTCTGGGCTTTGGAAGTTCATGCCAAGGCTTTAAACCTTGCCTATAACGGTACAGTCGAATGATCTCACCACTAACGATCTTTCCTCTCAACACTTCGATCTCTCTAGAAAGTTTAGCACAGCTGTTTTTCCGCTTACGCATACCGCTTTCAATGATGTCCTTTGTTTCCTGAGAGAGTGGCAAATTTGGGCGACCAGATTTGGTTGTATGCATTTCACATTCATCCAAAGTTTTATTCCAATTTCTTTTGACGAAGTCCTCACTTCTTCGCAACTTTTTGGCAACCCATGAACGTGTTATAAAGGTGGCTCCAGCATCACGAGCTTCCCGAATGTTATTTCTCGTATGCGATCTATCACACGTTGCCTCTCCGAATCACCAATTAATTGAGAAGCCATTATATTATCACTTTATCAGCTAGAGTAATTTTAATACCTGCAATAAATAAAGAATTTTATATATTTTTATAATCACTAAAAACTATTTCGATATAAGTAAACAAGTAAGTTGCAAATGGGGGGGATAAGGTTTTTTGGAAACCCTTATAATTACTGTAATTAAACTTACATCGTTAATGGGGTAAACTGTACAGTCTAGGGTGTCTCTTATTTTCGAAGTGTTGATTTTTTTATGTTGTGCCCCCTCAACCAGTTGCATTGGTTGAAAAAACATCACATATAAAATTTGTTTTGGATTGAACAATGTTTAGAGGTCGCCCCCGCTTATTAAAGTTCATAAAATATAGCTATTATTTATGCAATTAATATTTGAAATTACTAGCAGTTGTCAAGTATACTAAACATATGTTTTTAATTAATTAATCATCATATTTATGATGAATTCAATTAAATGAATATATTAGAGATAATTGTCAAGTTTGTAGCTTAAAATATTGCTTGCTAAGACAAGATCAACCTGTTTAAACATGTTTCATCAAGAATGCTCCAGATTATGTTGCAATTGTTTATTTGTCATCATTCAGTGTTCTGCTGTCATAAGTAAAAGGTGTGTAACTGTGTATCACTATACTTCTTTTTTGCTATTATCAGATAATAAACTATGTTATTTATATTTTTCACAATTATTTATACTGATTTTGTTATTAGTGTTTGAAAAAAATTTAATGAATTTAATGAAAAAATTAGAATTTATGCTCTTATACACATATTATGAAGTTTTAAACAATGTTGCTATTTGTCAACATTGGGATCTACATCAACTGGTCCAGAGATATTGATCTTTAAGCGTTTTCGTGACAATTGGACTTCTGTTGATCAAAGCCAGTTCCAAACAGGTGAGACAGACACGATTACTAAAGAAGCAATTATCCAGTCTAAAACTGAACTAATTCAGTTTGCTAGATCCCAGGCACCTATGCTACGGGATGACTATCAAGAACTTTTGGATCTGTCCATCATATTTCTTGGAGGTGTCCCCAATAAAGGCATCAAGTTTCGTGCACCAGGTGCCATGCATCGAGCTCGCTGGATGTCCAAAGCGCTCTATTCTATCAAGATGTGGCTTTTTCGAAACCAGTTCAAGATGACTAAGACTGAAGAACGAGGAATTCGAGATCTTTCCCTTTTTTCTGTTCTCATCTATATGAAGGCTTGGACAACATCCTCACTCCCGATTGAAACCCCATTTAATGACTGGCTCCTTATGAGGTCATTGATTAATTATCCTAACAAAAAGATTTCTGATGCAACTAAAAAAAAGCTCTCTAACCACTTATGGTACCTGTCTGAAGAAGCAGTTGGTCTTGCTTTCTTTGATGAGCGAACTACTACAGATGTAAAGAAACGCATGGTAAAGGCATTAGAAGATGAGTCCACTGATAGACCACCCAAGCGTCCTCGGATTCCTGAATCGACCTTCTGCTCTGGTGAAGGACTACACCAACTTGTTACAGGAAATACTAGAGAATTCTTTACTAAGCTGAATTTGCCAGAAGGATTTCTGAACAAGGCACCCAGCACTTGGACATCCAACTGTGAATATTTAAGGGCCAGAGCTATTGTTGCAGCTCTATCTGTTGTAAATGACCGGGCAGAACGTGCAGTAGCTTTAGTTCAAGAGCTGAATAAGAAATTGACAGTGGGGGAAGAGCAGCTCCAGTTCCTGCTCCAAATTGTTGCAAAACACCGCCAGAGTCACCCAGTTCCATCAAAAACTGTTCTTCTCAAAAAATAACCATCAATGGGGTCGCACCTTAAAATACACCATATTGTATAATCATTGTATATTAAATAAATGCTGTATAAGGAAATAATGCTAATTAAAGTAATTAAAGTATGTAAATAGTACTGGCATTTTGAATTTATCTCTATATAATAAACTAATGGTTTTTTTTTGTAGCAATGCTTCATTGCTGATTGTATATAAAAAAAGAGCCAGGAAGGATTTTGGATAGGAGAAAAAGGATTGGGATAAAGAAGGATTGAGGACCAAAGGATGGATTATAACAACATCAAGGATAGGTTAGAAAAGGATCAATGATAAATAAGAAGGCCTATACTTATAAAAACGAATCAAACTAAAAAAAGAAGGAAGGAATTATGTGTATAATGAGCATAATCATATGTCAGGAGCTATTATGCCATGGTCACCATTTTTATTAGCCGGGGGCGACCCCTAAATATGAGCCGATTTGTGTCAAACTTTCACGTTTTAGTTTTTATGCTAAATGGAACTATTTTAGGGGGCGCAGATAAAATAATTCAACATTTCAATTTTTGACTACCCAATAAGAGACACCCTACTACACAGATCTAATTTACATTACTATTCATTTTAACGTATTCTTAAGGTTAGAATAAAATGTAAACCCTCTCAATTTTCCAGCAAAAGCCAGATGCAGGTAACATAGAGTTTACTGTAATGAAATGAAAATGTTTATCCAACAGCAGTTTACTGTAATACATAACATAATCCTGAATTATAAATGTAGATATTACAGTGTGGCAGAGTTAATTTATCTTATAAGATTGTCAAACCCATTTTATATAACTGCCTGCATTGCTTAATCAAAAATAAACACATATCAGCCTATTGTGGTAGCGTTTAGACGGGAATAGTTAAACCTGTAGAATATATAAAATGAGATAAAATGGTTAATAAATTAAAAGCTCAATCTATCCATTCTGTATTAAGATTATTTAAAAAAGCTCTACCTGATTTATACAGTGTCTGTGTGTGTGTGTGTGTTTGTGTGTGTGTGTGTGTGTGTGTGTGTTAATGGAAATCTGAAGTTATTTTAGTTTGGGTAGGGTGTGCTAGATGATGCAAAATAATTCATGGCTGTTGCGATGTTAAATTTCCCTTCTTATTAAAAAATTATTATATTTTTGTAGATTTCTATTTTATGCCTTATATATATATATATATGCCTGATATATATATATATATATATTAGGGTGTCTCTTATTGGGTAGTCAAAAATTGAAATGTTGAATTATTTTATCTGCGCCCCCTAAAATAGTTCCATTTAGCATAAAAACTAAAACTTGAAAGTTTGACACAAATTGGCTCATATTTAGGGGTCGCCCCCGGCTAATAAAAATGGTGACCATGGCATAATAGCTCCTGACATATGATTATGCTCATTATACACATAATTCCTTCCTTCCTTTTTTAGTTTGATTCGTTTTTATAAGTATAGGCCTTCTTATTTATCATTGATCCTTTTCTAACCTATCCTTGATGTTGTTATAATCCATCCTTTGGTCCTCAATCCTTCTTTATCCCAATCCTTTTTCTCCTATCCAAAATCCTTCCTGGCTCTTTTTTTATATACAATCAGCAATGAAGGATTGCTACAAAAAAAAAACATTAGTTTATTATATGGAGATAAATTCAAAATGCCAGTGCTATTTACATACTTTAATTACTTTAATTAGCATTATTTCCTTATACAACATTTATTTAATATACAATGATTATACAATATGGTGTATTTTAAGGTGCGACCCCATTGATGGTTATTTTTTGAGAAGAACAGTTTTTGATGGAACTGGGTGACTCTGGCGGTGTTTTGCAACAATTTGGAGCAGGAACTGGAGCTGCTCTTCCCCCACTGTCAATTTCTTATTCAGCTCTTGAACTAAAGCTACTGCACGTTCTGCCCGGTCATTTACAACAGATAGAGCTGCAACAATAGCTCTGGCCCTTAAATATTCACAGTTGGATGTCCAAGTGCTGGGTGCCTTGTTCAGAAATCCTTCTGGCAAATTCAGCTTAGTAAAGAATTCTCTAGTATTTCTTGTAACAAGTTGGTGTAGTCCTTCACCAGAGCAGAAGGTCGATTCAGGAATCCGAGGACGCTTGGGTGGTCTATCAGTGGACTCATCTTCTAATGCCTTTACCATGCGTTTCTTTACATCTGTAGTAATTCGCTCATCAAAGAAAGCAAGACCAACTGCTTCTTCAGACAGGTACCATAAGTGGTTAGAGAGCTTTTTTTTAGTTGCATCAGAAATCTTTTTGTTAGGATAATTAATCAATGACCTCATAAGGAGCCAGTCATTAAATGGGGTTTCAATCGGGAGTGAGGATGTTGTCCAAGCCTTCATATAGATGAGAACAGAAAAAAGGGAAAGATCTCGAATTCCTCGTTCTTCAGTCTTAGTCATCTTGAACTGGTTTCGAAAAAGCCACATCTTGATAGAATAGAGCGCTTTGAACATCCAGCGAGCTCGATGCATGGCACCTGGTGCACGAAACTTGATGCCTTTATTGGGGACACCTCCAAGAAAGATGATGGACAGATCCAAAAGTTCTTGATAGTCATCCCGTAGCATAGGTGCCTGGGATCTAGCAAACTGAATTAGTTCAGTTTTAGACTGGATAATTGCTTCTTTACTAATCGTGTCTGTCTCACCTGTTTGGAACTGGCTTTGATCAACAGAAGTCCAATTGTCACGAAAACGCTTAAAGATCAATATCTCTGGACCAGTTGATGTAGATCCCAATGTTGCTTCAAATGCAGCTCCCAACAATAAATCTAAAACATGGTGTCTACAAGGCAAGTACAAAACATCATGTCCCAATTTTGCTTCGATGAGAGCACAGGCTCCACTATATTGACCCGTGTTTGAAGCTGTTGTATCGAAACAAATTGCTTTTACTCTCTCTGTAATTCCCCATTCATTCAGGCAGTTAAAGACGGCTTCAGCTTGTGCTTCTCCAGTTGAGTTTGGGATTTTGGGGACACCAAGCAGCTGTTCAACACCAGGTCCTCACACAAGTACTGGGAGACGATCAATGTGCTTGTGCGAGGTGAGGTCCTCCATCATCTTGCCATCCCAGTGGACTGTCATAGAACATTCTCCATGGAAATGCTCCTTAAGTTCTTTAGCATGACGAGCTCGGTTCTTATTTCGAAGGCGATGGATAGAATGTTGGTTTATGTTGTAATCTGAAGCGTCCAAACCAAAGCTTTTAGCTGCCTCTGCGAGGATAAATGTTGCCTTTCTAGAGGAAATTTGTATACGATCCAGGGCAGCAGACATCTGAATAGTCATGATGTTTTTCATGCCTCGTTTTTTCTTAGATTTTGGTAAAGCACAAGCTCCTTTGGGCTCCTCCTCCTCATTCTCACTTTCATCAGTGTTGCTGAAAGATGTGGAAGAAGCCAGTACAACTTGACTAGTAGACGCCTCCATCAAAGATTCTGACTTTCTTTTTCATTACATTTTTTTCAAACACTAATAACAAAATCAGTATAAATAATTGTGAAAAATATAAATAACATAGTTTATTATCTGATAATAGCAAAAAAGAAGTATAGTGATACACAGTTACACACCTTTTACTTATGACAGCAGAACACTGAATGATGACAAATAAACAATTGCAACATAATCTGGAGCATTCTTGATGAAACATGTTTAAACAGGTTGATCTTGTCTTATCAAGCAATATTTTCAGCTACAAACTTGACAATTATCTCTAATATATTCATTTAATTGAATTCATCATATATATGATGATTAATTAATTAAAAACATATGTTTAGTATACTTGACAACTGCTAGTAATTTCAAATATTAATTGCATAAATAATAGCTATATTTTATGAACTTTAATAAGCGGGGGCGACCTCTAAAAATTGTTCAATCCAAAAAACAATTTATATGTGATGTTTTTTCTACCAATGGAACTGGTTGAGGGGGCGCAACCTAAAAAAATCAACACTTCGAAAATAAGAGACACCCTAAATATATATATATATATAATAAACAGAGCATGTAGATATGTTTCATTTCAGTCTTTACACGATGTACAGTTGCGCTCATTATTCTGAGGATACTCTTGAGAACAAATAGCGACACCTGACATATATTTGTTGTGTGTACTACAAAGGGTTGTAACATTTTATGAATGAATCTGGGTGAGTAAGCGCTGATTGATGAGTTGACTCATTGCCGCCAAATGTCTTTAGAATATAATTATTTATATTCATCACTCTGGTTTACATATATAGTGGCCTACACATCACCAATTTGATGTGGCTTAGAAAGTAGGCTTACTATAATTTATGAATTAAATTGAAATGAATAATGGGGGTCACCAGTTCGGGGCAGAGCCCAAACAAACAATATTTAATAAGGAGAGACAAATTACTTTGTTGTTTTGTGCTTAATTAGAAAAATAAATTAATTATTTATTCAAAGTGATTAACAATTCTGTATACGGTAATTGTACTATATTACAATGACTGATTCTTAGCAATGAGAAATGGTTCATACAGTATAAGCGTTAAGTGAATATACTAATTACAAGAAACACTAATTCAGGTAGGCAAAGAAGATATGCAGTGGTGAACGCACAATAATAAGTAATTAAGCCCAATAATAACTGAGGTAATGAAAGTACGGTGTTGGTATTGTAAAGGGATTAGGCAAGTAAAATAAATACATAAATGAGCAAATAAACAAGCGGATACAAATACTGCAAGATAATTGAATACAGTAAAATAATTAAACAGGCCTACCTGCAGTCGTAAAGAGAGAGTTACTTATCCGGTTGTTTGGGAACACTTTGAAGGTAGCCTACTCGCTAGGCTGAGGTTACACTATGTAGGCTACGTGGGAGTTGCTTAACACTAAGACAAAGGTAGCCTTGTGGCCTCCGAGAAGGTTTACGGACCTGGGCTTTGATGTAGATGGATCTGAAGGCGGATTGGCTTACCGGCGAGAGGATGAGTGTTGAGGGCCGGTTGAAACCTATTGAAAAGGGGTCCAGCGGAAATCCTGCAACAGTGATGTTGCTTCTTGCTGGATGAAATTGTAGAAGGCCCTACTTCATGATAAACTTCGTGAACGGCGGGCCGCTCTCCGGCGAAGGCCGGAGAGCGGGTGGTGTGACTAGTGGTGTTACTCACGAAGGAACCGAGGGCGATGTGATGACAAAAAAGATAGAATGGCAAGTGAGTGTGATTTGAGAAAGAACTTGCATTTTATAGGATTGGTGACGTCCTCTGGTGGGCATTTCTGGAAATACCACAAAATCTGTCTCCTCCGTGGCCCTGTTTCATGCCCACATATTTGAGTTTTATAGGCTTTGTTTTGATTCCATGATGTTTGAAAACGGCGAGGAATGGAATTTCCAGTCGGTCTCTACAAACAGTCCCCTCTCAGAGACTGCAGAGTAGCGATATTAAGAATTACCACTTCGGAGCGAAACTGACAAGGCCACTCCGAGTTCTGACGCTGGTTTGGTATTTGGTGGGATTCCTGTCGCAAGAGGGAAGGGGGTGAAGGGTCACCTCGGACTGAGGAGATGGTCAGAAGAGGCGCTGCTGTAGTGGGGTGTGGGGGTCCACAGGAGGATGGGGTTGGGGTATGGTAGGAACACGAAGCGAGTAAGAGAGAAAAGGAGAAGACGGGGAGGGGCAAGGAGAACTGTAGTGAGTTCGCACGCGGTGCCCAAAACTCGTCGCATGGCATTTCTCCTGATGAATGCGCTCCTGCCGAAGGGAAAGAAAAAGCGTCGTTCATGGAAACAAGCAGGAGTAGGCATTCCACGGAATGATGCAAACAGACAGTTGAAGAAGGCAGGGGACCGCTACCCTGTGCCAAGTTTGATGCTGTGGTTGCAGTGCGCCCATTGCGTGGATGCGTGTGTGAATACGTGTATGCTTGTTTGTTTGAAGAATGCTTTTTAAGCCTTCCCATAGGAGTGGGGGAAAAACACACATAGTGCTTGAGAAAGCGTTCGTTGGTGCAATAGGGCGCGTCGTCAGGGTTCCTGCCAAATGATTTTCCGTACAGCGACCGAAAAGAAACCGTTAAATATATTTGGGCAGGGTGTTGACCGAAACAAATCCGTGAGCCCTTCCAAGATCCGTGTGAAAGCGGGGCAAGACCCAATGCCAGTGGTGGCTTTTCCAGGGGGTCGCCGCGCCCCTGCCGTCTGGAGGGCAGTGGAACTCATGGGAATGCGCTCTTGAATCCGAGTGTTGCAGTGGTTGTGCGACTGCACATGACCGCGGGAGTAAGGCATTAATTAATAACGTACGGTACGAAACAACGAAAGTGCAAGTAGGCCTAGTTAATTTTACTTTTAATTTATAAGTACCGTATTTAAATGAAAAGTTATTTAATATCACTGCAAAAAAAAATTAATTGTCACTAGTAGCTTAGCAAAGATCACTGTCAAAAAATAACGGTACTTTTGCATTATCCTCCCAACACTAATTTTTTTTTATAATGGAAGGAAAATAAAGTACGTTAGCAAAGCACTTGCGGCGGGCTGTTTTTAACCTAACCTAACCTAACCAAACCTAACCTAACCTAACCTAATCCCAACACTAATTTTTTTTATAATGGAAGGAAAATAAAGTACCATAACCAAAACCAAACCAACATTATATAAAAAAATTAGTGTTGGGAGGATAATGCAAAAGAACCAAAATAACTCTGTGGTCACCAATTTATAGTGGCCTACACATCACCAATTTGATGTGGCCTAGAAAGTAAACTGACTATAATTTATGAATTAAATTGAAATTAATAATGAGGGTCACCAGTTTGGAGCACAGCCCAAACAAACAATATTTAATAAGGAGAGACAAATTGCTTTGTTGTTTTGTGTTTAATTAGAAAATAAAATAATTACTTGTTCACAGTGATTAACAATTCTGTATACGGTAATTGTGCTATATTACAATGACTGATTCTTAATAATGAGAAATGGTGTATACAGTATAAGCGTTAAGTGAACATACTAATTACAAGAAACACTAATTCAAATAGGCTAAGAAGATATGTGGCAGTGAACGCACAATAATAAGTAATTAAACCCAATAATAACTGAGGTAATGAAAGTACGGCTGTCTTCAACTCAAATTGCAAGATAACTTGGAATTTCTAGGAACACTGTTTATATATGGTTGAAGAGGTGGCAAGAGGAAGGGAATCTACGAGATCACCGCAGAACGGGGAAACCTCGACTGACAACTCCTGCGGATGATCGGAGGATCTGTATGTTGCTGAAGCCCATCCCTTTACCAATGCTATTGCCATAAGGGAACAATTACAGCTTGATGTTTCGGCAATGAGAGTAAGGCGGCAGCTACATGAAGCTGAGTTACACTATCGGACCCCGGCTATCAAGGAGAAGTTAAATGAACAACATCGAGAAAATAAACTTTGATTCGCTCAGCAACATGTTGAGAAAGGTCTTGACGTTTGGAGCCGAGTGATATTTACCAACGAAAAGACCTTTTCCTCCACATCCCATCGCCCGTCTTCATTGTTAGAGAAGGAATAATACTCGATATACTCAAGAACACATTTATGAGAAAGCACGTAGCGGTCATTTCACCTGTAACATGTGGGGATGGATTCAACTGTGTGGTGTAGGAGAACTCACCAAAATAGAAGGAAGGTTTACTGCAGACCAGTATGCATAAATTTTCGAAGAGGTTATGCTTCCTTCTGTGCGTGCATATGCTCTGTCATTTCCTGAGTGAATCATATTTATGCAAGACAGGTCTCCAATTCACACAGCACGGATCGCCACACGCTGGTTCTCTGAGCGAAGAAATATCGACCTTTTGGATTGATCAAGTAAGGGTTGTGATATGAATCCCATCGAGAATATATGGGCCAATATTGTAAATGTGTGGAAACCAGCGGAGAAACGAACAACGGGCCAGCTTTTACAACACACATTAAGTGAGTGGGAGGTGCTGAGGAGGAATGAACAGCTGGTATATAATCATGTTGCTTCTGTACCACATCGACTGCAGAAACAACAACGGTGGCTGGACAAGATATTAAATTTGTTGTGTTCATGTATAAAATATCTGTCAAATACAATGGTAATTATGACTGTGTAACACCTTTGCAAAATTGTCAAATATCATCGTTTAAATGGCTCTATGTTCATTGATATAAATCATTGTAATAGTTTTATTTTCTGTAATTTTCTCCTTTGAGGTGAGAGACCGCCAAGAGTCACAGCTGCAGTGGTTCAACACTTAAATTGTAACATGGAACTTATTAATACAAAACAATTATGTGCATTTATGATGTTGCCTCAATACAAAACATTCTTCGTTTCTAAATAATAATTCTCTCAGTGGCTCTTTATTACTATGAAAAAACTATATAGGGCTATGGGTTGATTGCCTGTGCCCTCATCCGTTGGAAATTTCCAACAGACTTCAGTGGAGGGTTACCGACAACAGCCCTATGCTTTTTCGTTAGAGAGTTATGAATATGTAGGTCTTTAAAGGACCTCTTTATATTTATATTGATTACGGTAATTCTAGCGTCAGGATTTGGGAAGCCTTATGTCAATGAAAACTGAAATTGCCTCACCTTATTTTTGCTGGGTCCTTGGTTTGCTTCGATGTAGGGCGTTACGATCATTTTCGGTGTAGGGCCGCCACGATCGAGTTACGCGGCGAATTTACTTAAGGTAATTAATATAGGCAGTCACTATATAAATACTTTAGGGTGTAGGCCTACCCTTTTATGAGTATTGAGTTTATTATAAGGAATTCACTCAGGACTTGAGGGAAAACTTAAACGCGTCTTCCCTGTTTAAAGCGTTCGCTGTAGAATAAACAGCCCCGAGAGCCGTTCCTTGATTCGCTTGTATTATTTGCCGAACTAGCAAAATTTTTGTTTGGTCTACCCTTCTGTGGTAGACTAAACAATAAATTGGGTTTTCTTGTTGCTATGTGAGGCTGATTCATACATACAGGTTCTTTGTACGTATGGCAATTCAATTATTTCATTCCCAATAGGCTATGTCGCCAATCCCGAGGCAACTTTGTATAGATATTTAATTCAATTAATTAATAATTTATATTTAATTATGAAATAAATGTACCACATATGATACCATGTTGTGAGCGCGTATAGTTTTTCCATATACTTGGGGGGGGCCGGAGAAAAATTTGTATGTTATAGATCAAAATTTTTTTTTGACAAACTGTGTAAAACGTAAAAAATGGATCAAAAGAATGAAGTAGAAATTTAGGAAGAGAGAGGTTACTCAAGACCTATTCAAATATGAAAGTTCAAGAGGCCAACTTCTCAAGTTTAGTTAAAGTTATGTCAATCAGTTTGACTACCTTTAGGTATAGGAAATTTATGGGATTAAAGTAAAGTTATTAAGCATTTTAACTTTGCTCAGTTTGTGTAAGGTTTATAAGTCACCAGTCTTAATTTTTTCTTGTAAAAGTTTTCTGGCTTTCAAAGCAGTCTTTCTTTGAGGCCTGTCTGGTTTAGTCTGAGTTACATCAGGCACATTGAGAGATTCCTCCCCAATAGTATCCTGATCCATCCTTTGGGGTAATGGTTCTAATTTAGCCCCACACTCCAAAGGATATAGTAATGTGATATCTCTGGTGGTCTCACCAGTTGCTGTTTTCAGTTTACAACCCTGGTAACTTCGTCTTCACCAGTTTGAGTTCCAAGACTTTTCCCATTGACCAATGTTGTCTTGGTGTCTTGTCATGTATCAACACAATGTCCCCAATTTTGACTGAATCATTCCAACTTTGTTTTGTTAATTGTTTATGTCTTTCTCTAAGACTTGTTAAGTATTCTTCTCTCCATTTTGTTATAAATTGAGTCTTGATTTGTGTCAAATGTTGGTATTTTGTGTTGAGTTCTTTGTGTCCTATTTCCCAATCTGGATCCTCTGTACTGTTATGTTCAGATTCTGGTAACATGTTTACTGTTTCTCCCTTAATTAGGTGGTTTGGTGTGAGAGGTTCTGGCTCATTAATACCATCTCCCACATAAGTTAATGGTCTGTTGTTGACAACATTTTCAATTTCTGACAGAATAGTCATGAGTTCAAAAAGTTGTAGATGTTTTGTCCCAATAGTCTTTTTAAGGCAGTTCTTTACAGTTTGTATGTTTCTTTCCCAAATTGAACCATACCATGGTGTATTAACAGGAATGTACTTCCAGGTTATGTTGTGTTTGGTTAAATGAGTTTGTACTGTTTCACTGTCACAAATCTGATGAATAATTCTTTCACCAGATTTGAAGTATGTGGCATTGTCTGACCATATAGTTTTGGGTACAGAATTGTGTGCACAAAATCGTCTGAAAGCAGTAATAAAAGCTTCTGCTGTCAGATCTTCTACTATGTCTAGACATATGGCACGTGTGGCAGCACAGGTGAAGAGTACAATGTACACTTTGTATTCCTTTGAATCCATTTTGTCTCCAAAACTCACATTTACCGCTCCAGTGTAGTCAATACCCGTGGTTTCAAATGGCCGAGTAAATGTTACTCGTTCCACAGGTAGGTCTGGAGGGCGTGGGGTCTTAAAGGGTCGTGAATGGATACGTTTACAAGGAATGCATGTGTTTAAAATTTTCTTTGTTTCAGTTCTACCCTTTGGTAGCCAGTAAGTTTTTCTCAGCTCTGTCAGGGTTTGTGGGACTCCCATGTGGTGTATTTTGTTGTGGGTATCCCTGATGATGAGTTTTGTGAAGTGATTTCTCCTTGGAAGAAGAATTGGGTGCTTAGAGTTGTAAGTCAAAGTTGACTTGTTAAGCCTTCCTTTACACCTTATCAGATCCTCTGTATCCAGGTACAGATTTAGATCCATGACAAGTGAAGGAATACCTTTGTTTAATGTGCTACTGGACCTAAGATACTTCAACTCCTTGTCAAATTCTGAAGCTTGTATCTGTTTGAGCCAGTATTTTGTTGCAGTTTCTGTTAAGTTAGAAAAGGCTTTCTGAGGACAGTGTTTGAGAAGGTAGCTATTGACAAACTTGCAGCAATAGACTGTAATTCTCAAGAGTTTGTTGAGGTCTGAATAAAGGTGATAGTCAAATATAGGGTTGTCCTCAGTGATCTTTTCAGTTGTTGTAGAGTTGAGTGTGAGGTTAACTACTTTGGCTGGCCAAAGATCCTCACATGTTAGCCATTCGGGCCCTTCATACCAGATTTTATTTGTTTTCAACAGTTTGTAAGAGAGCCCTCTCGTCAAAAAGTCTGCAGGATTCTCTTTTGTTTTTATGTACCTAAATTTGATACCAAGGTTTGTGTTTGCAGTTTTGATTTCTGTTAGTCTGTTTTTCACAAATATGTTTTTGCAAGAAGTTGTATCTGTGTTGGTCACCCATGTTAGACAAATTTGACTGTCTGTCCATAAGTAAATGTTTGTTATGTCAACTTCTTTATACACTTGTGAAAGAAAGTTTGCTGTTTTAACTCCCAATGAGACAGCTAATAATTCAAGTTGTGGTACAGTTTTCTTTTGGTTTAAGGGTGCCACTTTTGCCTTTGAATAAACCAAGTTACTTTCATTTTCACTTGTTAAATCGGCACAACACCCATAAGCTTGTGTGCTGGCATCTGTAAAAATGTGTAGTGTTTGCGATTTCAATCTGTAGCCAGCACATCTTGGTACGTAGATGTCTTGAACTTTGTTCAAGTCTGTGGCTAATTTTTTCCAATGAAGTTGGTCTTCCACTGAAAGTGGTTCATCCCAATCAATTTTCTTTTTCCATAAGTCTTGCAAAAGGATTTTGGATCTTATGGTTGCTGGTAAATATAATCCAATGGGGTAAAAAATTTTGGATGATTCTGAAAGCACTTGTCTTTTTGTATTGGCATTTGGATTTAAGTTATAACTCTTTGTGCAAAGAGTGTCATCGTGTTCAGAATTCTGTTTTAAAAACCAAAGCATTCCAAGTGTTTTCGTGTAATTGTTTGGTTCAATGTTCCCATTGTTGTCTTTTGTTATTTGTTCATTTAATTTAGGAGAATTAGAAACCCATTCTCTCAATCCAAAATTTCCTTGCTTCATTATGGGTTTTGACATTTGGTAAATTTCAAGCAATTCCTCTTCAGTTACAGTGGAACCAATGAGGTTATCCACATAAAAGTTTTGTTTTAAAAACTGAACTGTTAAGTCCTCTTGAAATAAGTTTAGGTGGTTTCTAATTGTTAAAGCAAGAATACTTGGAGAGCAATTTGCTCCAAAAATAATTACTTTAAATCTGTAGGTTTTGAAACCTTTGTTAAGGTCATGTGGATCATTCAACCACAAAAACCTGAGATGATTTTTATCATACTGAAGCTTCAAATTTATACAGAGGAATGCTTTTTCTATGTCACTTTGTACTGCATAATTGTCTAAACGGAAGCAAAGGAGAATTTTTACAAGATCTGAGACAAGGTTTGGGCCTTCCATGAGACAATCATTTAAACTAACAGAATTTGTGTCTTTTAAACTACAGTTGTATACTACTCTTAGTTTAGTTGTGGATGAGTCTTCTTTGTAAACTCCCCTGTGTGTTAAATAATGACAACCTCGTTTTTTAAAGGGTTCATCAGTAACTTCTTCAATGAAGCCCCTTTCTATTTGTTCCTTGAATATGTTGTTGTATTGTTCTAAAAGATTGTCATTTTTTAGTTTTCTGTAATTTTTATACAGATGTGCCTAAGCTACTTTCAAATTGTCCATTATTTCTGGACAAGGTGTTTTCCAAGGCAGCTCCACATAGTATTGATTGTCTCTGTTTTGTAATGTATCCTTAAACTGTTCTGTCATCAATTGGTCTTCATGTGTAATAGTACTGTCCTTTATGCCAACTGATTCTAATAGTCACAACTGCTGTAACCCTTCATCCAATGTGGAATCATTTTCATTCAAATGATGTGGGATTATGACAGTGTTTTTGTAGGTCGAGTTTGTCACATAGTCAGAAATTTGTGACTGTGGTGATTTTGTTTTGCGTAAATTTTGTTCTTGTTCTGTGTTTTCTGTGTCAGTAGTAAGATGGTATTTAGTTATGTCACCCAAAAGAGCAATACCTGTGGGAGTTTGTATGGCTATTCCATCTCCTATTTTAATGATGCCTCTATGGACCAGATGAAGATAGTCAGCCCCCATGAGCATATGTATATCATCAACTACATCTGCATTAAGGGTTTTATCAGCTATCGTGTATTTATTTTGAAGTTGGAGCAAAGCTTGTTTTAACCCAGCTATTTGTATTTTTTCTTGTTCTACTTTGTCCACAACAACAACCTTAAGGGTTTCAAATGTTTCATCAAGAGTTAAAGTTATATTTGCAGTTTTAAAACTGGCTTGTACTGGGTTTTTATTGATAAATGATGAAATAGAGAGATCTTCATCTCCTTGTTGGTTTTGAAGTCCCAATTTTTCTATCAGTTGTTTAGTTACAAATGTTTGTTGTGAGCAGGTATCTAAAAGACACCTAACCTGTACTATTTGTCCTCTTTTGTTTTGGATTTCCAAAGTTGTGGTTGGTAAAAGAATTTTTGAATTGTGGTTAATGCTAGATGAACTGATATGTCCATTCATAGCATTTTTGGTTTGTTTCTTTGTTTTGGTTTGATTTGGGTGTTTGTTCATAATGTTTGTCAGTTTTTCCAATGTCTGTGTGTGTATTACACATAGGGGTAACATGGTCAAAACTGTTGCAACACTTACAATTGTATATCAAATTTGATTTGCAATTTGACTTTTGGTGCCCTGATCCAGTGCATTTTTTGCATAAGTTTAGTTGTTCACAACGTTTTGACCTTGCTGTAAAGTCTTTGTATTTGGGACAATTTGTAGAATTATGTTCACTGCTAAAACAAAATTTGCATGGTGTGGGATTATACTCAAAAGTAGCTACATTAAAGTTTTGCAGAGTAGGAGTCTTTGAGTCTTTTTCTGTCACTTTATTTTCTGCAAATTGAGTTTTGCGGTTGTGTTTTGATGTAACTGGTAAGTGTTGAAATCTTTTGTTAGGTTTTTGGTTTTCTGCATTGTTGGTTTTTTCTTGTTCTGTGTTAAATTTTGGGAGTGTGTAACTTGATTTGTAAAGTGCTAGTACAGTTGGGAAATCTTCTCTTAGTTTATTAAGGCTAGGGTATATGTCAGTTGTCCTCTGATGAAATATCTCTTTGACTTTAGAAGGGAGCTTTTCAAAAACAACAGCTTGAATGATCCAAGCTGTTTCTGCAATGTTTAAATTATTGTTTTTAAGTTGTCCCATGAGACATTCAAACTCACAGTAAAAATCAAAGAGGTCACCATAGTTGTCTTTTGGGGTTCGCATGTTCATTACTTCAAGAGCCAAATCATGTATAATTTCATCCTTATTCATGTAATTTCTGTTAAGTAATTCTATTGCTACAGAATAAGAAGCAGAGCTGGGCAGTATTTAAATACATTTGTATTTAAATACGTATTTAAATACATTTGTGTATTTAGAACTGTATTTATAAATACATTGTTTTTCATGTATTTAAATATAGTATTTAAATACTTTAATGAGTATTTAAATACAATGTATTTAAATACTCAAAATATAAAAATGTAAATACTTTTACTGGTTTTAATACACGTTCTGTACTAGCACAGTACGACGCGTCGACAGTGTAGTACAGCATGGTTCATGTTTCAAGTTTCAACGTGTCAGTTTAATCAGTTGTGTGCCACTCTTAGTCGAAAGCGGTTGATTTCTTTATCGTGTGCGTGTCATGGCTTCAACAAGCAAATCCGGTGAATCAAACAGTGATATATCTGCAGATAACAATTTAGTGCACCCTCTGTTTGATGGAAAATACTTTAAAATTAAATCTAAAGACGGTAATAAGGTAAAGTGCACCTGCTTGCTGTGTAAACACGAAGTCTCTGCTGCAAGCAATGCTACAACGAATCTGTACACTCATCTGAAGGTAAGTGTTTTTTAGACATCAAAAAATATCTTTAAAATGTATTTAAAATGTATTTACAAATGTATTTAAATACAATTGATGTATTTTGTATTTAGTATCTAAATACATTCGTAAAATGTATTTAGTATTTAGTATTTAAATACATTTCTCCCATGTATTTAGTATTTAGTATTTAAATACATTCAATGTATTTACTGCCCAGCTCTGATAAGAAGTACCTATGGCTGGTAGTGATTCCACTAATCTTAAGGCTGGGCCTTTCAGATAGTTCACTAAATAACTAAATTTATCAACATCTGTAATGTAGTTTTTATTACCTATAAGGCTATGAAATTTTTCAATTGAAATTTGGCTCTGTCACCCTCAAAAGTGGGTACTGCAAGTGTAGGCAATTTTGATTTTAGTTCATTGCCCTCAGCCACATTGGGAGGGCTAAATGAAGCATTTCTTGTAGCTTCTAAGAAGCTTTCGTATGTGTCTTCTTTTTTGCACTCATCAAGTTGGTTTTGAATTTCAGAAATATAGTTGTTAATTTTTGTAATGTAATTTTCATTGTCAAGTAGGAGAGTAGAATACTCATCATCTGTTAGTTCAATTGTGTCATCAATTTCTGTAATTATGTCTTCATCTAGTATGAGAATTTCTTGTTTGTAACGAGTAATAGAATTTAATGTTGTTTCAAGATCATATCTTGTAGGTTCCTTTTGTTTGAAATCATTGTACAGTTTGGTGATGACACCTTTACGTGCTGATTTTTTCCTCATTAATTTTTTGTGATTTTGAGATGGTGCCATAGCCCCAAGGTCTGTGTTTTTGTTTTCTTGGTCTGGGTTTCTTACCCTTTTGTCCAAGTCTTCCATAATTGTTGTTAGTGTTAAAGTTCTGAGTTTAATTTTATGATTTTGAGCAAGTTAAATTACTGTACAGTAATAAGTTTTTATATAACCTGCGCCACAAGTTAAATTAAAAATTCACAATGTTTTTAGTTAGGATAGGCCTTGAGTGTAAAGAGTAAGGCCTACTTTAAGAGGTAGGCCTATTATGTAAGGTAAAGTTAGGTGGGCCTACTAAATAGGCCTATTTGTTGGGCCTACCAAGTAGGCTTATGTTTGGGCCTATTATTTTATAGGACCTCAAATGAGTTAAGCCTGTTAAATTAACAAGGCTTAGTTTTGAATTTGAAGAGTAGGACCTATTAAATAGGCTTAATGTTGCGGGCCTATTTTGTTTAGGACCTAAAATAAGTTATGCCTGTTAAATGAACAAGCCTTTGTTTTCGATTAGTGTAAAGGTAAATGAATCGGTTCCCAGTTGCTTAGGCCACCATATGAAAAAACTATAGTGGGGTTACGGTTGAAATTGGGGTTAGGCCTAATGAGCTAAGCCTAGCCACTGCGTGTCAGTGTAAATTGTAGAGGGGTTAGTTCCCCATACACAGGGCCACCATATGAAAAAACTATATAGGGCTATGGGTTGATTGCCTGTGCCCTCATCCGTTGGAAATTTCCAACAGACTTCAGTGGAGGGTTACCGACAACAGCCCTATGCTTTTTCGTTAGAGAGTTATGAATATGTAGGTCTTTAAAGGACCTCTTTATATTTATATTGATTACGGTAATTCTAGCGTCGGGATTTGGGAAGCCTTATGTTAATGAAAACTGAAATTGCCTCACCTTATTTTTGCTGGGTCCTTGGTTTGCTTCGATGTAGGGCGTTACGATCATTTTCAGTGTAGGGCCGCCACGATCGAGTTACGCGGCGAATTTACTTAAGGTAATTAATATAGGCAGTCACTATATAAATACTTTAGGGTGTAGGCCTACCCTTTTATGAGTATTGAGTTTATTATAAGGAATTCACTCAGAACTTGAGGGAAAACTTAAACGCGTCTTCCCTGTTTAAAGCGTTCGCTGTAGAATAAACAGCCCCGAGAGCCGTTCCTTGATTCGCTTGTATTATTTGCCGAACTAGCAAAATTTTTGTTTGGTCTACCCTTCTGTGGTAGACTAAACAATAAATTGGGTTTTCTTGTTGCTATGTGAGGCTGATTCATACATACAGGTTCTTTGTACGTATGGCAATTCAATTATTTCATTCCCAATAGGCTATGTCGCCAATCCCGAGGCAACTTTGTATAGATATTTAATTCAATTAATTAATAATTTATATTTAATTATGAAATAAATGTACCACATATGATACCATGTTGTGAGCGCGTATAGTTTTTCCATAATTACTATATCAGTGTTGCTGATCTAGAAATAGTATTTGCTCTGGATATAACAATGCCATACTAGTAGTATCCATTCAGCTGTCGTCCATTTGCCAATTGGAAGATATTCTAAGCAGTGATGTATGAAACCTACAGATACCCATCAATCTGGTAATGTTATAATGTTATTAAAATTTAATATGTATCAAAACATTGGTTTTTTTATTCATAAACCCCCTATATATGTATTTATATATATCAGGTTTTTGCTCTGTCTTTGTTATAACACAATAATATGTGAATCTATGTTCAATATTAGATGTAAATAAATAAATGAATCAATTTGGAATTTGCTGAAGACGCAATAATGGCTACCAACGGCTCTCTTTTCATACATTGAAACATCATTTCAGGTTAACAGGTTTCCCAATTCCATGAACACTGTCATCACGACCGAAGGTTTTATTTTTATTTTTTACAAGACCATATTTTATTCACTTCATTGTTAATATTATCCCTTTCCTGAATTTATATTTAATTATTCATTTATGTTTCCTTAGTAATATGTAAACCAGAGTGATGAATGGAAATAATTATGTTCTAAAGACATTTGGTAATTAGTCATCCAACCAATCAGCGCTCACTCACTAAACATTCGTTCATAAAATGTTACAACCGTTTGTAGTACACACAACAAATATATGCCAGGTGTCGCTATCTGTTCTCAAGAGTGTCCTCCGAATAATGAGCGCAACTGTACATGTAATGTGTGTGTGTGTGTGTGTGTTAAGACAAAAGCCGTTCGATTCAGCGAAATTGTATACTGGTGGTTAGAAAAGGTTGTTATCATTTTATTTATTAATCCTTATGTCAACAGCTCGAGTGCGGAGGGGTCTCTGAGTGATTTTAGAAATACGCTATCCAACGACGTAATAGTACACAATATAACAGATTGTAGGACAACGTTGTAGAGGAATAGTAAAAATTTGCGAGTCTTCTAAATAGTTATCAATAATAAGGTATAATTGTACACGATAATGATAATATTATATCAACGGAGAGTAGTTCACACAAAGTAGCAATCTGATAAGTTTCCCACCGCTTGCGTACGAGACGCAAAAGACCTGCAGAAGAATATAAACACGAAGATAACAACTTAGACGATTTCGTCGTAGAAGCAGCTAAAAAGAAGCATACTTTGTAAGCGTTTTCGTGTTACTGAAGGGTATTTAAAATAGTCAGTATCGCAAAGAATAGGAAATACAGTAAACCCTCGTCCAACCCAACGCGGGGGTTAGGTTCCTCGAGAACGGCGCATTAGGTAAATCCACGTTGGACAAACTTAATACCTTATGGGACAAATGGGGATACGTGAAAGCGGCCGCGTAAAGTCTCCCACTAATACTTAAATGCGTAGATTTTATATTCACACACAAATGAATTTCCCTACTTATATTGTATATGAAATAAGAACATAATAAAATCATAAACATAATGATATTTACACATGATAAACAAAAATATATTAAATGAAAATAGCACGCATCTTTTCTTCACTCTTTCGGATGGTGCGTATGGTAGACTCATTCACGTGATACTCGCGGCCAAGTGATGTTATGCTCATACCACCACGCAACTTATCTAGAATCATTATTTTTTCGGCTAATGTCATAACCTTACGACTTTTCTTCTCTTCACTATCACTTGCAGATGCTTTACGTTTTTGTGCCATACTGCTGTCTAAGGGTAATAACAAAACAACGGCAAAATACGACAAAAACAATCCAACACAACTTCACTGAATTTAACGCGGTAGCGGGACTGAGACAGAGGGTGATGCGATGGGTGACGCGAGAGGGAGGGAGATGCGGGAGTGTTGGAGAGTGTAGGAGAAAACACTAGAGCGCGCATTGGCACGTTACAGTACTACTGTATTCGAGCGTGTTTGGCGGACCGTGTATAATCAAATTTTCCGCTTTCGGCAAATATAAAATTGTTCGCATTTATTTTTCCGTGTATAGGCAAATTCGCGCTGAACAAACACGTGTTGGACGAAGGTTTACTGTATAGTGGAATGTAGATCCATATTGATTTATTTATCTGATCGTAATAAAACAAAGTTTTTACTTTAGTTATTGAGCTATATGTTAGCCACTTCTTTGAGTCGAAATGCGAAATTTATACGCTGAATATGACAATATCATTCATAAGATCTGTCGGGAATATGTCTTGAGTAAGCTCAGTATTATTATACACGGTATAATAAAAAATTTACTTCCAACAGACGTTTTTCGAAACTGCCTGATTGGGGTTTTGACAAGGATAATGAGAATTTTTGACATGACAAAGAAGATAAGGTGTGAACACTTTATTTGGCTTTATAGAAAATACGGGCATCTGAACGCTTTTAAAAGAACTCGATTGAATTACTTTGAACTACTCTATGCCAGTGATATTCCACTCCATCATATTGTACAGAGATCTGGTATCTCCTTCAGCATCACCTCACTTCAGACACGATTAATAAGGCACATAAGATATACATTACATTCATACTGGTTTACACAATGTTGGGATTAATTTTTGTAGTTTAATTACAGTATTCTTCTCTGAATATGCCGTTGGGAAGCATGACAATTTTTCAGACAAAAGCCTTTGGTTAACCTTGGTTTAGCTTCCGCCCGAATTATTCATTCTGACGAAGGTTAAACTTGTCACTCCAGCTTAGACTTACAGTTTAACGTGGAATCCGAACCACGCCCCACCAGCAGCCCAGCGTCTTAACCACTAGGCTACCGAGGTTACCCATATATCTACCAACCAGTTTCTTTATCGTGTGGAAGGATTAACACCTGGGATTTGCTGCGCGCCGCCTGCCGTCACCGGGTCTCGATCCCGAGGCCGATGGATTCGTAGTCAGCGACACTAACCACTACACCACCGATCCATTCATTTCGATTTTTACACAGGAAGATGACAAATATACTCATAAATAGAATTTGCGGAAGATAAAATAATGTTGCATTTAGTTAACTCTGTCATTACAAATGAAAATTTAAATAATCTTTGAAATAATACAAAATGCTAATGGAAATAATGATAGAAATAATAGAAAAGAAAGATGGTAAACAATACAAATCATGATACAATCTTAAAGTCTTTAATTATTCAGTACATTTATATATATGCATATACAGGGTGGCGCAAAAGTCGCATATCATGGGCATTTTTAGTGTGGATTATAATATATTATTTTTTTCTTTTAGGTAGAGGATGGCTGCAAAATTAACAATAGACGAGAGGATGAGCTTGGTTTTAATGTATGGAATACCAGGTGCAACAAATCGATGACTTTTGTGCCACCCTGTATATATATATATATATATATATATATATATATATATATATATCAGCCTGGGTGGCCTAGTGGTTAATACGCTTGTCAAGCTAATCTGAAGGTCATTGGATCGAGTCCCAGCTCGGATTTTACGAAGGCTTTCTTGAGCGGGTCGTGGTTCTGATTCCACGTCAATCTGTAGGTCTAAGGTGGGTCGACAACCCTGACCTTCGTTAAAATTAACAATTCGGGTGGAAGCAAAAACCAGGTTACATAAATACTGTAACATCAAAAGTTTCCACACGGAAATATGTGGTAAATAGGTGGTCTCGAACCGGTTGTCGTTTGCGTGGGAGATTTAAATAGTATAACCCTTCCTTCATGAGAGAATGAAAAATCTTCTTACAAAAATGAATGTTTTTCTGTCTTACTGTAATCTGGTCGGAAAAAAAATCACTCATCTCTCCTTTTCGCTTGACTGGAGCTACAGTATATCTCGACACGTCATCTACAGAGCACAAGAATATACGCAGGCCTTTCTGACGGAATACAGAGTGTTTCACATGTCTGGAGACATTGGAAATATGTAGAAAGAGTAATGCAATTGTATGACAATGTTTTATTTTCAATATACTATCACAGGAGGTGTTCAAATTGTTCACCCTCAACTTCAAGACACTTCATTACTCGTTTCATTTGAAATCTGTTTTCTACGTAGACGGATTAAAAACAACTGAGGATTTGAAAGCTAAGAGAAGACTGGAATTGCAACGAATTTCTGCTGAAGCAATCAGAAGTGTTCAGAGAGTTTACCAGTTACGAGTAATGAAGTATCTTGAAGTTGAGGGTGAACAATTTGAACACCTGTAATACTGTAGTATGTTGAAAATAAAACATTGTCATAAAGTTGTATTACTCTTTCTACATATTTCCAATGTCTCCAGTCATATGAAACACCCTGTATATTCACCTTCGATATCATTTAAGTTGTTTATACGAGTAAACTTTGTGCTTTTATCGATTTCTTCGTGTAACAAACAACTCATTAAGTTTCGGCAGTGTTGGGCATTAAAGCGTTAATCCGATAACAGTTAATTAACGAAGTTAACTTTTTTTAACGGACTATTAACGGAAGTTAATTTCCATTTATCGTTATCGGACCAGTTAACTTCCGATAACTCGATATTTAGTCTGTTAAAGTCCGTTAACACGTTAACTGCGAGGAGTCATTCACGGAAGATCACCGCTCCGCGAATGAATTCAAACCGCCATAACTTCAGTCTGCTTCCAGATCTCGCAAGGGGAGGTTGTGCGCTTTTTATTGAAGGTAAGAAGGTTCTTTTAACGTTAGTAAAAGTCCTATAATATTATATATATATTGATACGTATGGAGATACGTATGATAAAATGTACTGTTGAGAAAAATTAATTTATTGTAATGACTAATGAATAAGTATTTTTACACTGCGTTAGTAAATCTCTAAAAAAGTATATATAGTATGTAAAATTTGAATAATAGTTTTTATTCACTGAATGTAATATTGTCGTCGAATTAAATAACAATTGCGTATATTACATAGACAAAATATTTTATAGACAAAATAATTCATGGACAAAGTATTTTTATTTTATAGACTAAATAATTCATAGATAAAATAATTACATAGAGAAAAATTACTTCTATTGAAAATTCACAGAAAAGGTTAAGTAAAATAAAATATTTTATATAACGTAATATTATATATATATTATAATATTATTATAATTAATATTATTATAATTAATATTATTTTGAATTAATTTTGCTATTTTGTTTGAATTAATATTTTATTAGTTTAGTTACATATTTTATACGATGATATTTTACTTTTTTTAGGTTCTTCTGTATTATCGTCAACTAGACAGCGTTCAGTTAGTTCTCTCTTACCAAGCATTCTCTACAACTTTTAAACTTCAACCATTGAGCTCGCCTCTGTCTCAGGCACTTCTGAGTCTCAGTCTGACCAGAACTTGATAAAAATACAGTTAAATACCTATTTATTGTTGGATTTTGCATAAACAAACATTTTCTATGGGTTTAAAAGCTTTTTTCCTTGATTTTTTTAAATGTTAGTAAAGAAATAGTTATCGTTAACGGATTATCGTTAACTTCCGTTGACTTTGTAGTAAAATTATCGGATTATCGTTATCGGAGTTAAAAATTGGGGTTAACGGATTATCGTTATCGAAGTTAACTTTTTGGTTAACGGTGCCCACCACTGAGTTTCGGTACTAACAATATACAAATAGTCAGAAGTAGGAAATAAATAATGTTTCGTAAATCTCATTTTCTCATTTTTCATTCCGAGACAGTTTCAACACTGAAAAATTAAAAGTATTTTGGTTGATGTGTTCGAGAAAAGTTAGCGGTTAATTATGTATATATGTATATATAGAGTGTGTGTGTGTGTGTGTGTGTGTGTGTGTGTGTGTGTGTGTGTTTTGGAATTGTTTAATCTCCTTCGTAAAGGCAAAAGTCATATGAAAGAGGGAACCTACAGCTTTACGAGGGATTCGAACCACGGGTCGCTACATCATCTGGACTCAGAGGATAGTCTCCCATCCAATTCTTACCCAGAGTCAGTGTCGCTTAACTTCGCTGTTCGACTGGAAGTGGTGTTACGACATCGGTCACAGCGTAATAACAATTATTCAAGAGGACCAGAAACTGGCACATCGCTCAGGCCAACTAATGCGGCCCATTACGCTAACTTCTCTATTATTATTACCAACATCATCTGGGTTCAAACCCCCGACCTCAGTGTCTTCACTTCGCTTATAAATAAACCGTGTTACCCACTGAGTTACAGACCCTGGCCTGCCACGATGTGGCCCTCCATATGAATATTCATTGGTCATTTGAAAAGTGGTTCGTTTTCAAAATAGTTAATCTTTTTTCATTCATTTGCATATACTGTTATATATATAATATATATATATATATAGATATATATATATAGTAAAACCTGTCGTAAGAGGCCCGCTTCCGGACAGATCTCATTGGTCTCTAAAAGCAGGTGGTCTTTTATCACAGTTAGGACTTTATTTTGTGTTGATTTTCTCCTTTTTTTTATTGTTTAGTTCTGTTAACTCATATTAATATGAATTATTATTAGGACTAAAACTACACACACATAATAACTTTATTCAATAAAATAATAATTGCACCTGTTTATGCAACAGTTGTATACACTTAATTGTTTACAAATTTTAATTAATAATTGCACTTTATTTACTAATTGTTTACACTTTTATTAATTTATTATTAATTGTTTACGCTTAATTGAATAATTTATTTAATAATTATACACTAATTGTTCACACTTAATGTTTTACAAGTTGTATTTAATAATTGCACATATTCATACACTTAGCCACTTTTTAACAATGAGCAGAGAGGAAATATTGTGCTGGTTTAGGAGATCATATAGGTCAATCTCGAATTGCTTTGAGAAGAAATTAACTTCAGAAGAAATGAACTTTAGAAGTAAAACCCTTCAGAAGCCAAAACCTTTAGAAGAACTTAACGCTTCCCTAAAAATACAAGCTAATGCTAAAAAAAAATGTCCCAAAATATAGCGACCAAATATATAGGATGGCGCAAAAGTCAGGAACCATAGGCACATTTTATTAAATTATAATAAATGTTCGAATTGGTGGCCTTCCACTTGGAGACACTTTCTGACGCGTTGAATGCATGATGTTTGAACATTCCTTTACACATTGGTACTGATTTTGGCACACTCAGATGTGATTTTATCCTTTAGAGCCACGCTTCTCAAACTAGGGGTCGCGCAAATATTATTGGGGGTCGCAGAAACATTTGAAAATATTATTTTTTTCATAAATATACAGTGTTAGTACCTATTGCTTTTATGACATTGAGTGAAGGGTCGCGAAAAAATTTGTCTGATCCAAAGGGGTCGCAAGTGAAAAAAGTTTGAGAAGCCCTGCTTTAAAGAACGTATGGTTCTGGGTCGATCAGTATAGACTACCGACTTGAGATGGCTCCACAAGAAAAAGTCAAGAGGCGTGAGGTTTGGAGACCTAGATGGCCATTCGACGGGCCCTCGCCGTCCGATCCACTTGCTTGGGAATGTTTCATCTAAAGAGTTCCGGACGATGGTTGCGAAATGTGGTGGTGCACCATCCTGCTGAAACCACATCTCCGCCCGTTCTGCCAATGGAATGTCGTCCAGTATGGGCATTAGAAATGTTTGCAGCATATGTAGATATGTTTCACCTGTTACATTGCCGTCGAAAAAGTACGGACCAATTAACTGATCCCCCCAGAGCGCAGCCCTCACCATAATTCGTGGATCGAATTGCACATGTCCTTCCTCCATCCAATGGGGGTTCTCATTGACTCAATAGCGTGCATTATGCCTATTGACTCGACCGCTGAGGTGAAATATCGCTTCGTCGCTGGACATGATCCTTCGTTGAAGCTGTCGATGTTGTAAAAACCACTGGCAGAACTCTACACGACGGTCTTTGTCGTCACCGTGCAGTTCCTGAACGAGTTGGACTTTGTAAGGGTGGAAACGATTTGTTGTAAGAATTCGTTGAATGGATCTTCTGGAGACACCCGTTTCCTGGGATAACTTTCTTAAGGACTTACGTGGGCTGTTTTTGAGGTGATTGAGTACCGTTAGTGATGTTGCTGCATTGGTTGAACTTTTTGGCCGGCCATTACGCGGCCAATCATGAACACTTCCCGTTTCTTTGAAGCGAGTGAACAGTTTTCCAACTGATGCCTGAACAACTGGCGGCCTCTCAGGGTGTTTGTCATTAAGAGCAGTAGCAATTGATCGGTGTGTGTTACCACGCCTTGTACACATTAAAACTATCTCAACCCTTTCATCTATTGTCAATTTCTGTGCCATAGGTTCAACAACAACTCTGAAAAGAACAAAACACATTAAAATACAAATTATTAAACTGTGCCTATGGTTCCTGACTTTTGCACCACCCTGTATATATATATATATATATTATATATATATATATATATATATATATATATAAGGTGCAACAAAGCCCGTTCTCATAGGGAAATAAGATACAACAGAATTGATCGTGATGAGTTTCTATGTATTATGTGGCAACACTGTTAGGCTAAGTGGAATGCAATTTCAGCATGTACTGCATTTAAGGAGGAGATTGTAGACACCAATTGACCAGGGAATTACTCCAGGGAGTACGTTAGACAGAAAATAGGGAATGCTGGAACTCCAGTTTCTCCTGTCACTGTCCTCTTCAGCTGATCTTTTTCCGTGTCTCATCTACCCTGTGAACAGTCCAACATGCTCTCAAACACACCCTTCTCTCCATATTCCTCACTGCACATACACGCACCTTACACACTACATTATCTTTTCAAAATTAAAAAAAAAAGGCATCAACTTCAAGAGCCTCGGAGTCCCTTAGGGAGGGGACCATAAATGTTCCCACTTTTGACTTCCCCGCTGCCGATACCGGGAACGCAAACCCGGGTAGCGGGGCTGGATTTGCTACCGCTCTTTTTGAGATGTTCTGGGCCTCTGCCTGATTCACTTTTCATTATTTATATATATATATATATATATATATATATATATATATATATATATATGGGATGAATTTCAAAATTAAACACGTGAAATGAATGAATGCTGCAAACCCACAAGGAAAAAGAAAAACGATTCCAAGGCCTTTCGTGTATTCATTCCCTGACGAGGTGTAGCTCTGAATACACGAAAGATCTTGGAATCGTTTTTCTTTTTCCTTGTGGGTTTGCAGCATATATATATATATATATATATATATATATATATATATATATATATATATATATATATATATATATATATATATTCTATTACTTATTATTTACCGTATTTAAATAAAATTATTGAATCTGAAACGCAATCAACGGTAACTATATATCAGTCGACGACCTTTTAAACAAGAAATACAATAGTGGAAACTTGTCTTTCCTAAACTTAAACATCCGCAGTCTCCCAAACCACTTTGATCGAATTGACAGGTAACCTAAAATTATTACAACATAAATTCACGTGCATTATATTAACTGAAACCTGGTTAAATGATAATAATAAGACATGCTTTAATATTCCACGGTACACGAGCTATCATATATGTACGCCTAATAATAGGAGCGGAGGTCTAAACATATTTTAGACTCAAACTACAAAAGTAAATGTATCGAAGAACTGACACGCATAAGCAATACCTCAGAAAAACTTGGAATTGAAATGCATATTCTTAACGTCCAATATTCAGTTTTAGGCATTTACCTCTCACCAGCTGGTAACGTACCAACTGTTTTTACGGGTGTCGATGGAATTGTAATCTATAATCTTATCGATAACGGTTGTGTCATTGCCGGAGATTTAAATATTGATCTCACAAAAGAACATTCAAGTAATAACGCGAGCTTCCTTCCCAATATCATGGCTGCAACTTCACAATTACATTAGAAATTTGACTCTGCTAGATCAAACCTGGGTACGGTCCCCACTTCACTGCATCTCAAATGTATGATAACTTGAATGCCAAGAATCACTTGCCTACATACACCATGTTACTCATCCATTTCTTCGTAGAGGAAAATATAACGATGACTATAGATCTTACAGCTATGATAATAAACTAAAATTCCTTAGAGGAATAACAGCTTTTGGCTGGACTGGAATAACCAAAAATAACCATGACACTAGAACAAAATTTCGAGCATTCTCAAGCACATTAATGGATATATTCAATGCAAACTTTCTTCTTAAATGAAAAGTAATATCTAAAATTAAGTATAGCACCTAATAGATCATCCTAGCACTCATTGTGAGTATTAAGCGCTTTTAATTTTATAATTTATCCTATTTGTTTTTCATTAAGCATCATTTATTTTTTACTAAATATACAATTGATCATTTTATTTAAAATTTGAGTAAAATAATTAAACACAACTTTTTAAAATTTTTACTTTTTGTTTACTATTATTATTGCTATTATTATTATTATGAATATTAAATATTTATTATTATTATACCTTAGTTACCTTGATTTTTCTTCCTCCCGAATTGTTCATTCTGACGAAGGTCAAACTTGTCTACATCTTAGACACAGTTTAACGTGGAATCCGAACCACGCCTCACCACGGGTGGTCAGAAATTACAAAGTCCTCTCCCGGAATCAATCTCACGACCACCCAATCAGCAGCCCAGCGTCTTAACCACTAGGGTACCCATTCATCTAACAACCAATTTTTTGTTATTGTGTGGAAGGATGAACAGCTGGGTTTTGCTGCGCGCCGCCTGCCGCCACCAGGTTTCGATCCCGGGGCCTTTGGGTTCGTAGTCAGCGATGCCAACCACTACACCACCGAGGCGCATTATTATTATTATTATTACTTGTAGGTTATCTCCCCCCCCCCCCACGCTTGATTTCATCGTGGCAAATAGCATGAAGTCGCAGTAAATTCATTCTGGCTGAAAAAGCAATAATTAAATTGCGCAAAGGATTGGTAATATCTACTGAAATAGATACTATTAAATATATAATTTGGCTCATGTAATAATTATTGATACGATTTATTTTTTAAACTAATTTATGGCCGGATTCTGAAGGATCGCCATTATAAAGTTAAGGATCACCTGAAGATCAGGGCCCCAGCCTTTTTTAGTTAGTTTTATAAGGCTAACTAACGAAAATATCACGACCTAACCTAACCTAACCAATCGTCAAGGGCGTACAGTTGACCTAACGATTGGTTAGGTTAGGTCGTGATATTTTTGTTAGTTAGCGTTATAAGGCTAACTAAAGAAGGCTGGGGACCCTGATCTTCAGGTGATCCAAAGTTAATGTAAGTTGTATAACAAATCAACAACCAATGTGCATCAAACATTCTAGAACGAAATGCTCGTTTGATTGTTCTGCGTGCGTGCTATTTGCCACGATGACAAATCAAGCGTGGGGGGGGGGAGATAACCTACAAGTACCTTATTATTATTACTATTACTATTACTTGCCACTTTCACTTCTCGTGTGTAATAAATAAACTGAAGCCCATTAATTGTGCCTAGAAAGCGTATATGCTTCCAACGGCATATTCAGATTAAATATCAATATCGTTTCAGATATCTAAATTGCACAGAAAAATATTGAAAAATATTATAAAACTTTATGCAAGTTATATTCTTTTACTAAATAAAAGTTTTTGTTAATTTTTTTGACTGCAAGTTACAGTTTTACTGTCGAAATTACAAAGTTACTGTTTTGTATATACTTTTATAGCCGCATTTGAATAGATGTAATAACAAAAAATTTGCATTGCAATAATGGGCCTGTGGAGAGAGATATGTCTACAAAGATAGATACAAATGACTAACTATGAATAAATGCATAAAATGAAATTAAAACAAGAGTTATACTCGTATGCCAAAATAACATAATAAATCACACTGTCAGAATAGGTGAGTGTTTAGCGATTTGATTTTTCCAAAATACTTAATTTACTTGTGGGTAAATGTCACTCTTTCAACTTAGTTTTGAGTTGAACTAGCTGCACGAGTTGAATTAATGTAAACTAAAAATGTATTACCTCGCGTAGAAACTATTTGGACTAATCGAGTTAGTTAATTTTAACTCGTTACTTTTAAAAATACACCATTAGAAGCTGGCCTAATGATTAGAATTATGCTTTACGCCAGTTGTTCCCAATCTTTCAGGATTAATTTCCTCCTTTCCAAAAAGCCGGCTGATAATTCCCCACCCCACACTCTACAACTGTAATCGAACAAAGATCAAGTGTTTTCGTAAGTTAATAATTCTTTATTTGTCGTCCACGTGACAGCAAAATAATTACAATTTAGTAATATATTACAGATTAATGGGATGTCTGAGTTTGTTTTCACAATGCAAATTTTTTCTTAAAATAATATCTTTTATTCACAACCTATAAAGTTATAAATGAAATGAAATGAAATGAAAAGCTTTATTGGCAGACTAAAGTCCATATGACAAATATTAATAATACAATGACAGTTCACATACTAAGGATAGAAATATATAAAATAGCCTACAATTAATACAGTAATGTCGTAGTTAAATGAAGCTACAAACAGAAGTTTTCGTACCATGAATTCCTAGCTAAGAAGACAAACGGCAGGACTCATGGATAGCTTGGATAATCAGGTTGGTTGATTTTTTAATTCTTTGCATTAGGCTGTATTGAGCACGTCTTGTTATCTCCGGGAAGCTCGGGACATTGCGGGTAGCAAACATTTGCGAAGCTGAGCATCTCGCGGGTAATTTATGTAGGAGTCTTAATAAAAGGCCTGTTGTACAGCAAATTTAGGGTTCTGACAGAACCTTTTTTTATAATTCACCCAGAGTTGCTGTCCGTATACTGTATATTACTGCAGAAAGTATGAAAGAGAGTGTCTTTAGCTTCGCTTGTACAGAACCGGAAGTTCCTTATAGTCATATTCACTTTAGCACAAAGGCTTCGAGATTGTTTCCTTATATCTGAGTCATCACTCAAGGAGCTGGTGATAGTTTGACACAAGTACTTAAACTCTTGAACTTCCTCAATTACTTCACCTCTCATTTTAAACCTAATATCAGCTGGCTGATTGCAGCTTTTAGGATGGAATTACATAACGTTAGTTTTTATAACATTGAAAAGAATATCATGTTTCTGCGAATACACTTCGCAGACTTTTAATAGCCGATCCAGACCTTTAACAGAGGGACTTATTAACACCATATCATCGACCTAAGCTAAGTTATTTATCCTTGTGTTAGCTATACAACATCCCACTGTTGCCTCATTAAGTGAAGCAATTAATCCGTCAATATACACATTAAACAGCATAGGGGAGAGCAAGGAGCCTTGTCTCACCCCGCAAGAGGAGCCAAAGCATTTGGATAGGACATTGTCCCACCTAACGGTAAAAGATTGGTAGGAATACCAAAATTTCAATAAATTTAATACGTAGAGTACATGGGAACCTTCCTTTCTTCTAGTTTTTTAAATAAAATATTGTGGTTCACTCTTCATATGCCTTACTTGTATCTAGGAAACAGCTATAAATAGTTGAATTACTGTCAGTGTATTTAGATATTATTTCATTAAGTACATAGATACACAGATCAGTTGAGTGGAACTTTTTAAAACCAAACTGATTAGATCTCCATAGATAATCATTTAATCGGAGTAACAAGAGTTTTTCTAGTAGTTTCGAGAAGCAGGAAGCGGCAGCAATAGGCCTGTAATTATTGCTGGACAGAATGTCTCCATACTTATTTTTGAGCAGGGGCAAGATATATACCCTCATGAACTCTGCAGGGATATAGCTATGAGCAAGCATGGTTGATAAGAGTAATGATATATGCAGACATACCACGTCATTGGCATATTTTAAGTGCTCATTCGATAGGTCATCTACCCCTGACACAGAACCCGTCTTTAACTCTTTAATTAACCTCTTTACTTCAGGAACTGATTTCAAAGTATTTTCCCTTGTCCCTCCCACAGGCGTTTCGCTGCAATCTATCTTAAGATTATCCCTGCTCACACTGTTAAGAATGTTTGAATAGTGGTTTTTCCACAGCTTTGCAATTTCATCCTCCCCCGACACCCCATCGATTGTCGGAAGGAGGGCATTTTTGACACCAGTTTGATTTTTAACAAATTTCCAAAAATTTTTATTATCGTTATTTATGAGAGCTTCACAGGATTTTGTTGCTCGAATGGATTCTTCTTCCTGTTTACATCGCCTTATACTGACCCCTACTTCTACACATATTCATGTATACTGGTCCTAATCTGGGTCTACCATGAAAGCACCACAAATCGTAGGCGTCTTTCGATTCCCTCTTCTTGGGGGCAATAAAATCATTTCATCCAGGAATAATCTTAGTATGATAGTTGTAAGATTTAATCAGGGGGCTTCCTGTCTTGACAGGGATACTATCTTATAATACCTATCTATGAGTTTACAGTGAGAATCATTTGAGCAAGGATGCAAAATTTCTAAATTGTTAAAGAAGTGACCTGGTCTGTGTTTGTGTTCTCTTCTCTGTTGCATATTAACATACGACCAATCGACGCGATTATTCTTGCCTATTGAGTTCTTGTTATGTCGTGTTGCGAATACGTTGGTAAAATTAATTAATAGTTCTAAAGGTCTATGATCAGAAAGAAGTAAATCATGCAGAATATAAACTCTAACAATTCGATCCTTTAGATTATTACTAGTGAGACAATGATCAATCCACCTGGTGGAACCACTCATATCACTAACGTATGTAAAATTAACACTGGTTACCCCGGGCCCTAATACATCTACATCACTTATCCTTAATTTGGCCGACTCGCACATGTTACCCAATTCTACAAAGAATTCCGAGTTCACATGCGCGTTAAAGTCCCCCATTATTATACAGTGAGAATATTTGGGGTTATCTGATAATGACTTAATTTTGTACAGCAAATCAATGTATTCATCTAGATTACTGCTGTTGTTGTATGGTAAATATCAGTTTACATTTAATATACAATCATTGTTCACTTGTAATTCAATGCCTAACAACCTTACATTATCACTTGTTAAAAATTTTATATGTTTTGACAAATTTTTTGGAGCAAATGTAGTTTACGTCCCGTTGTGGTGCCTAATGTAGTTTACGTTCCCATACATTATCCTAGTGTAGTTTACGTTCTCCTACATTATCCTAGTGTAGTTTGCGTTCCCCAACTTTGTCCGCGTATACCTAATCAAATAAAACGTTTATCCTAACGAAAATATTAAGACTTAACCTAACCAATCGTCAATATATATATATATATATATATATATATATATATATAATATATTATATATATATATATATATATACAGGGTGTCCCAAAAAAACTATATACTCTTTATAGCATCATATATTTTATAATTTAAAAAAAAACCGGTGCTCTTCCAATACGTGCTCTACCGTAAAATTTACATTCCAATATGTGCTAACTAACGAAAATATCACGACCTAACCTAACCAATCGTCAAGGGCGTACAATTGACCTAACGATTGGTTAGGTTAGGTCGTGATATTTTCGTTAGTTAGCACATATTGGAATGTAAATTTTACGGTAGAGCACGTATTGGAAGAGCACCAAAAAACCAAACAATATATTGTTATAGCAATTGCCAATGAAAGGTAAATTAGTAATCTAAGTGATCAAAATGTTATAGCGAGTTGTTTGCATATAAAATTTAATTAACTACGCCAAGTGCTCAAAATGTGCATTCATGCCGCCGGAGAACATTTTGAGCACTTGGCGTAGTTAATTAAATTTTATATGCAAACAACTCGCTATAACATTTTGATCACTTAGATTACTAATTTACCTTTCATTGGCAATTGCTATAACAATATATTGTTTGGGGTTTTTTAAATTATAAAATATATGATGCTATAAAGAGTATATAGTTTTTTTGGGACACCCTGTATATATATATATATATATATATATATATATATATATATATATATATATATATATATATATATATATACACAAATTCAGAATGGTCCCCTGAGAAACTTATATGTTAAACACAGACCGTGCATGGAAGAAGGAACTCTCCTGGGAAATTACATCCACTATAGTTCGAATAAGTGATGATAAATGACAAACACTATAGTTTTTTCTTTTTCATGATGGAAAGCCCAACGTGGGCACCGGGTTACTCGCAAATAGGCCTAAAATATAGTTTCCCTCACCAACTATCTGCAAAGCAGATAGGATCCAGCTTTGGGACAGGATCTAGTGTCTAGATCCTGTCCCAAAGCTGGATCCTATCTGCTTTGCAGATAGCTGGTGAGGGAAACTATATTTTAGGCCTCTTTGCGAGTATCCCGGTGCCCACGTTGGGTTTTCCATCATGAAAAAGAAAAAACTATAGTATTTGTCATTTATCATCACTTATTCGAACTATAGTGGATGTAATTTCCCAGAGAGTTCCTTGTTCCATGCACGGTCTGTGTTTAACATATATATATATATATGCACACCTCGGTGGTGTAGTGGTTAGCGTTGCTGACTACGAATCCATCGGCCTCGGGTTCGAGACATGGTGACGGCAGCCGGCGCGCAGCAAAACCCAGCTGTTCATCCTTCCACACAATAAAGAAAGTGGTTGGTAAATAAATGGGTACCCTGGGTGGCCTAGTGGTTAAGACGCTGGGATGCTGGTCGGGTCACTCGGGTGTGGTTCGGATTCCGCGTTAAACTGTAGGTCTAATGACCTTCGTCAGACTGAACAATCTGGGCGGAAGCTAACCAAAGGTTATATATATATATATATATATATATATATATTGACGATTGGTTAGGTTAAGTCGTAATATTTTCGTTAGTTTTAACGTTTTATTGGATAGATTCATTTAAAAAATGTCTTCTAAAGATCCTAGTGTAGTTTACGTTCTCCAACTTTGACCTAGTGTAGTTTGTGTCCCCTTTTGCGTCAGGGGAATGTAAACTACATTTGCTCCAACTTTTCCTTATTAAGAAAGCAACACCAAAAGGCCTACGGTATATTAATTCATTTGACAAGTCTACTGCTGATGACGCATGGTACATAAAGTCATCATTGATGGTAGAGAGAAATTTTAGCTCTTGATTAGTTAGGTAGCCAGTGCTCTTGCAGGAGTATCAAATCTGCACTGTCACAGATTTTATGAACATCTGCAATTGAATTCCTTACTGATCTTACGTTATATGAGACTATTTTCAACAAGTTATCCGCATGACTGATAGAAAATTTATTATTATTATGATTATTATTGTACACAGTACAAATTTTAGGCATTACAGTTAGGGCGCCTATTATTATTATTATTATTATTATTATCTATAATCTTATAATCATTATTTAGAATTAAAATTCTTTATAATTTATTAATATTCAAGTTAAAAATATTCTAAAAAAAGATTATAGTGACTTTCGAAAAAGCATTATTTAAAAAATTCCGAATGCAGTAAAAATAATACTTTTTTTTAAATAAAACAAAGAGTAAGTTTAATTTGTATTTAAATAGTAATCATAATGTCAAATCTTAGGAATTTTTATACTATTTATAAAGTTTGTTTATTCAATTTCATTCAATTATACATATGAAAAATCTGAAAGAAAGAAAGAAGCTCAAGTTGAAATAACCAGACACTGCTCAATGTACATTCCTTCCCCTGGAGATGGCCAAATTCTACCACCTCCCCTGCCCCAGGTTGGGAACCAGTGCTTTACACAGTATGTATTGAGAACACTGAGTTATATTCATAAATAATTCAACAAACAAATGAATGTAAAGTGATAAAGTTCTGAACTCTTAATAATTTTAAGTGAACTACATGAATTGGTAATGCGGGTCGACATATCTTGTAGCGTTCACGATAAAGTTTTCTGCATTCGAAGCAGCCATACTGACTCAATAAAAGTATGAAGTGGTTGCATTGAGAAGGCTTTTATGATCGTGAGCCCGAAAAGACCTCTCTCCCTATAGAGAGACGAGTGAAAGGTTTGTAAGTATATCCGATAAGAGTAAAACGAGTAAAATGGTTGGCTTAAAATGGAAATGAAGAGGTCATTGACTTATACACTTGTGTCATTAATTGAAAATGTTGTTAAGAGAGAGAGAGAGAGAGAACAAGTCGGGTCCAGAAGGTGAATTACCTTTCTTTGATTAAAACATAAAATATAAAAGTAAAACAATTGGTTCATATCAGAGTAATTAATGCGATAATTTACTGGAGATAATGTAAGTTCGTGTTAAAATGAAACGAATGTGATTTAACAGCGAGAGTCGTTAAAAAGACTTTTAAACGAGCACAATGTGAATGAACAGAGTGCGTACACTAATTTGAAAGTGATTGCAAGACAATAAAAATTGCAGTTTAGGTCATATTTATACTATATGAAGATTACATATATATATATATATATATATACACCTTTGGTTAACCTTTGGTTAGCTTCCGCCCGAATTGTTCATTCTGACGAAGGCCAAGCTTTTCACTCCACCTTAGACCTACAGTTTAACGTGGCATCTGAGCCACGCCCCACCAGCAGCCCAGTGTCTAGGCCACCCAGGGTACCCATTTATCTACCAACCACTTTCTTTATTGTGTGGAAGGATGAACAGCTGGGTTTTGCTGCGAGCCGGCTGCAGTCACCGGGTCTCGAACCCGGGGCCAATGGATTCGTAGTCAGCGACGCTAACCACTACACCACCGAGGCGCATATATATATATATATATAAAATCTTCACATAGTACAGGGTGTCCCAGAATTAACTATCTATTTCAATGAAATCGGACAAATTTTTTAAAAACACACTTTTATTTATGTTTATCATGTTTAATATGTGTTAAAAATGTATAAATTTCTAAATTTTTTTCATAATTTTATTTTCATAATTTTTTCATTATCTGGTCCAATGAAAGACCGTCTGAAGTCATAGAATGGCAAAGAGACTCTCCAAAAGTTAACGTGTGGCTTGGAATGACCAAATCCAAAATTTATGGCCCATTCTTCTTTGCTGAAGCAACTGTAACAGGTACCGTCTACCTTGATATGCTTCAGCAGTTTCTCGAACCACACCTTCTTGATGATGGCATCTTGATAATGTTGTGTTTCAACAAGAAGCATTGATTTTGGCGATAAACCTTTGTTTTTATGAAACCCCATGCAAAGAAATCCAGGGGTGTCAAATCCGGAGAACGCGGAGGCCAAGGTCGAGGTCCTCCACGTCCAATCCACCGATTCGGAAGGCGTCTGTTGAGGTATTCTCGAACAATTAGAGCATAATGACATGGTGCTCCATCTTGTTGAAACACAACATTATCAAGAATGCCATCATCAAGAAGCTGTGGTTCGAGAAACTGCTGAAGCATATCAAGGTAGACGGTACCTGTTACAGTTGCTTCCGCAAAGAAGAATGGGCCATAAATTTTGGATTTGGTCATTCCAAGCCACACGTTAACTTTTGGAGAGTCTCTTTGCCATTCTATGACTTCAGACGGTCTTTCATTGAACCAGAAAATGAAAAAATTATGAAAATAAAATTATGAAAAAAATTTAGAAATTTATACATTTTTAACGCATATTAAACATGATAAACATAAATAAAAGTGTGTTTTTAAAAAATTTGTCCGATTTCATTGAAATAGATAGTTAATTCTGGGACACCCTGTATTTCTACCTTGTGGTGTACGAACGTTTTGTTCCTGCTTTGTGTTAACATCAAAATAACTAGTAATTATCAATTCGGCAGGTAATTCTATCTGTACCAGTGTGTGTGTAACGTAACAGTAAATACGAAAAATATTTTGTTAAGTGAAGGCTGGTGCCATGAACCGTGCACAAAGAAAAATAACATCAACTGAAAATAATTCGGACGAAATAACGGTTTTAGTGAGGTTCTACTACACTTACGATTAGGAAAGAGGGAAAGGGTTATAAAACCGAGAAGGATCAGATTTCTTAGACGAAATTAGAAAAGCAGAAAGGAAAGAGAAGAAGAAAAATGGCAAAAAGTACGAACAAATGGGTGAGTTGAGTTGCTCTAAATCCAGAAAATAGAGATAGACTATGTTTAATGGAATTCGCCGCGTACCAGCTGTGTAACTGCGAAGAAGCGGACAAGACCATTAGCTTAAAATGCACTCTCTAAAATACATTTAAGCACTTCGAAAGCATGAACTTTGGAAAAAACGATATAAAAATGAAGACGAGAAAGAATAAAAAAATCATTGACTTTTATGGCTTCGTGTGCCATTGAGATTGTAGGCACCAATTAATCAGGGAAGTACTTCTTGGATGGGGCGTTAGGCAGGGGAAGGGGACAGGGACTGCTGGAACCCCTGTTTCTCTTGTCACTTTCCTCCTTAGCTGCTCTTTTTCTGTCTTATCTATCCTGCGAGCAGTCCAGTATGCTCTCAAATATACACTTCTCCCTCCATTCATCGCTACATATACATACATCTTACACACTACGCAGTCTTTTAAAAAATTAAAAGAAAAAATGGATTAAGAACAACTGGGATTTTTTTTTTGGTATTTTGGCCCTCTCCTTCTCTTTATATGCGGAGAGGCATTTTTGCAGGCATTCACCCTTGACCCTTCCTTCCTGTATATCATTAAGAAAATACATTGAAAACCACAAAAATGTAGCACAAACGGGAATGGAGAATGTTGAAGTACGAGAAACAGTTGCAGCAATTTCACCGACAGAAAGACGAGGAACGACAGAGAATGCCGTCACAAATGAAAATAGGATTCAGGACACCGAGGGGAACACACAAGAGGGAGGTGCAATAGAAACTTCAGACGAAGAAATACCCTCTGCACAATATAGCAACATCATGAATAAAAACGAAAGCACACTAAAGGTTAAAAAAGAACTGAGTAAGAAAGAAATAGTGCTAGAACAAAGGAAAGCAATTGAATCTCACAAGACTCATAAGGAATCTAAAAGTTGGACCACATGCGAATACTTCAAAACAGGATTGCGCAAATATGGCTTTGGATGCAGCCTATAGGTATAATCATCCTAAAAAAATATTTCAACATGATGAGGAATGGAATTTGCCGATACGGAGAGAGCTACTACCACTTTTATCCTTCTCTATGCAAACATCCAACTAGTGAGAAAAATATCTCAATACGGTGTGCCTTTATTTTCACATTGAGGGTAAATGAAGAAGAAAAAGAGTAAAAACAGCTCAAGCGCCAGGTGAAAAAAGTGACCATATGATCAACGAAGGGCATTTTTTTAGGAGAAATGACAAAAAATCAACTGTCACTCTTAATGAAAAAAGACAGAACTTCGCAGATATATGTAGTCCAACAATACCTGTAACATCCACCTGCCCAATACTACCCAATACTGCCCAATACCACCTTGGCACCAACCACAATGGTACCAAGGGCCACATCTCCAGTATTCTCAAATGCAACGGACCACCCAATAACACCGACCAAGAACCGACAAAATCGAACGGATACCGACCAGCATCCAATGTACCAATAATAAAGACTTTTAAACCTTTAAATTTACTATAGAAATTATACAAGGTTTGCGCATTGACAAAACAGATTGTAAATTGCAATGCCTACAAAATCTAACCCTGGAAACCAACACAGATATCATTTGCTTAACGGAAACACAATTGCATCACTGCGAAAAAGGATGTGAAATTTGCATCGAAGACACATGAGTAGTATTAAAGGACTACAACATATACAGAGCTGATAGATTTGCTAGAAAAGAAAAAGGCTGTTATATTTATCTGGAAAAGACATGCACAAGTGAAATGAAGGCAAGCAACTCAAACAGCACAGTCGAAATCTTATGTTAGAACTAAGAGAAATAAACTTAATCATTTTGAACGTGTACTGATCACCAAACACCACAAGAAATGAATTTGAATTCGCTACAGATGAACTCGAAAACATGTTAAACTCATTTAAAACTGCACTAAATACATTAATTTGTGGGGATTTTAACTTTCCATTCATAACGTGAAAGAAAAATTATGAAGTTATACTCCTATAGGTTCAGAAGTTCCACGGTAACTGGAAAAGACGATACACCTCAGGTAATAATGCTATTGGATATTATGGAAAATTATTCCCATACCCAGGAAATATGTGTAGTACAGTAGTGTGGACCAAAATGGGGGTAAATTATAAAGTTGAAGAAATCCTTGTTCCACATTAATGCCCTTGTTCCTTTGGACCAGATAGACATGTCAGCAAAAGTTTGGTCAAATATGAGAATATTTAGGGGTCCCGAGATTTAATGACATAAAAATTTTCCAATGAATAGGTGCGCTTAGAACATCAATGATCAACTCAACTCTTGAGTTGCAACTTATGAAAAAATTTCTTCTTATTTAAGAAATTTTTGGTGTTAATAGAGTACAAAAACAATCTTAGATCATTATTTCAGAGAAAATTATTAATAAGGAAAACAAAAATTTTGGATAAAATATATTATCCTTAATTGGTCAACTCTAAATTAAAGGCTTTGCCTAATTGGCTTGAACCTTTTAGGCACTCAACTCTAAACAGCCAAGAGATGATTATAAAGAATTTTTTCAACTTGTTCTCTTGTTTTTTGGAGAAGAAAGCATTTCTAATACTCCCTTGAAGAGACCTGGAGCGTACCATCATGCAAGATGGATGGCAAAAGGAATTTATGCATTTAAGCTTTTTCTTCTCCAAAATCAATTTAAGATGACTAAAAAAGAACTTGATGCAATAACAGAAATTTGTTTATTGTTGCATTGGTATACGCAAAATCTTGGGCAAAAGCTTCTCAACCAGAGGAAGCCCCAACTGTTGATCTTAAATTTTTGCAAGATCTTGCAATAATGGAGGAAAATTCTTTGATATCAAGTGTTATCAAGCAAGCCCAAAATGCCATTAAACGACATCTGTGGTACCTCTCAGAAACACTTGTTGGATTAAGCTTCTTTGACAAAAGCATATCCCTTGAAGAAAAGGAGCAAATGCGAAATAATATCAAAATGCCTCCAAGAAATAAGGGACTGAAACGTTTAGAAGCAAAGGTAACCCTAGCTTCTTTTAAAGAAAAAAGGATTTCTGATTTTGTTACTTCAAGGACTAAATCTCTTTTTGATGCTCTACATCTCAATTCTCTCTTCACTGAAAATTCTGCATCAACATGGGGAATAGATCCTGAGTACCAAAGAGGCTGTGCTAGAGTTCGTGCCCTTAGAGTGACAAATGACAGTAGAACTGGACCAAAAACAATTATTCATCCACAAGACAAATGAAAAGGAAATCAGAATAACAGAGAACACAAAAACTAGCCCAAAATACTTTTACGCCTTTGCTAAAAGAAAAATGAAATGTAAAGAGGATATTGGTCCGTTTAAAGATAGACTAAATAATACACAAATACCCCAGAAGAATTGAGCGAGTTGTTTAATGAAAACATAAATGAGGCTTTCTCACAAACACGAGAAAATTCAGCATCAGAGCCAGACACATGGAGTATCATTTCTCAAGAAATGCAAAAAGAGTATAGCCAAGCTTACTTTGGAGGAAATCACTCGACACAGGACAAATTCTACCTCAGTAAAGAACGCGGACATTGCCTCCTTATTCAAAGGGTAACAGTGCAATACCTAAGGACTATTGGCCAGGAGCTTTCACTTTCCACCTTATAAAGTGCTTTGAACATTAGAAACAAAATTACTCACTACCTACAAGAAAAGAATTTATTCAATCCGAACTAGTATGGCTTCAGGGCTGGAAGATCATGCCTATCACAGTTATTAGACCACCAAGAGAAAATACTAGAAACATTGTGTCGAGGTCAAACTATACATCGATTCTGCAAGCCTTTTATAATTATGATTATGGAATTATAGACACAAATTTAAGAATACAAGAATTATTGGAAAGTTGAAACGATGGATAGTTAATTTTCTGACTCAAAGAACACGAAGAGTGGTAATAAATGGAGTTACAGTACAGTAATTCTGAAATCTCAGAAGTCGTCAGCTCTGTCCCAGAAGATACAATATTAGCTCCTTTGCTGTTTATCATAATGATTGCAGACATTGATGCAAATATTAATGACAGTGTCGTATCATATTTCGCGGATGACAAGAGATATGCAAGGAAATATCATATGGAGGTGATACAGAGAAATTACAAAACGGCACTGAAGCATTACTGAAGTAGGCGGATAACACCAGTATGAAATTCAACGAAGAAAAATTCCAGCTTTTTTATACAGGAAGGAGGGGCCAAGAGCGAATACCCACAAAAGTCCCCCCCCCCCCATAGAAGAAGAAGATAGCCAAAATCAGGGTCCAGGGTTTTCGAGATGCCTGGACACCCTGCGTTTGAAAGATTGGAGGTCATAGACAGGGGAAAAGATAGATTGAGGGAGATTGTTTCAAGGTCCACCGATTGAGTAGATGAAAGATTGAAAATACTGATTAACCTTGCGTTAAAGAGTTCGACAGTAAAGGAATGAGACTGTGGCGAAAGTCTGGTGTTGCGTGCTCTCCTTAAAGGAGAAGGTATGCAGTTAGAGAGTTCAGAAGAGCAGTGTCCGTTATAATAGCGATAGTAAAGAGAGAGTGAGGCAACATTGCGGCGAAGAGAGAGGGGTTGAAGACAGTCAGTAAGAGGCGGAGAATTGATGAGACGAAAATCCTTTGATTCCACTCGTTCAAGATATGGTAAGAACAAGGTGCTGAAGATTTTAGTCATTTCGCGAAATGACCAAGTGAAGCAGCCATTTCGCGAAATGACTAAAAGTTTCAGCCATTACGCGAAATGGCTGGTTACACACTTTGACTATAACATATATAGGGTAGGCCAAAAAAAGGGGAGAGCTCGAACTTTGGCTGTAAAATCCAAAGTTATGGTCAGATTTCAATATTTTTTTTCACACCCCATAACTACGTAAATTTACTATACGGTGAGCGGATTTCAAAGAAAACTAATGAAAATTATAGATTTATTGAACATTTTCTTTGTGCCACTGGAAATTCTCCATTTACACTACTACTGCATTATCGGGTCAGCAAAAAACAAGGGAGACCCCAAAAATATAGCTTCCCTCACCAGCCATCTGCAAAGCAGACAGGATCCAGCACCGGAACAGGATCCAGGAGTTACAGCTACACCCAGCCCACTATATCCAGAACCTCAATATAAGCAAAAGACTTGTTGCACTCGCGTCGGATTGAATACATAAAAAAAGGGGTAACTATTGTATTTCTAGCCAAAAACCAAAACTCAAACCTCAACTGGCAAAATTGGTGTCCACTTTTTAATCCATCCCATCATGAAACGGACATGTTATGTGCCTTGAAAAGTGGACACTCAATTTTGCCAGTTGAGGTTTGAGTTTTGGTTTTTGGCTAGAAATACAATAGTTACCCCTTTTTTTATGTATTCAATCCGACGCGAGTGCAACGAGTCTTTTGCTTATATTGAGGTTCTGGATATAGTGGGCTGGGTGTAGCTGTAACTCCTGGATCCTGTCCCGGTGCTGGATCCTGTCTGCTTTGCAGATGGCTGGTGAGGGAAGCTATATTTTTCGGGCCTCTTTGCGAGTGACCCGTTGCCCACGTCTGGCTAACACCATAAAAAAGAAAAAACTATAGTGTTTGTCGTTTACCATTACTTATTCGGACTATAGTGGATTTAATTATCCCAGAAGAGTTCCTTGTTCCATGCACGGTTTGTGTGTACCATATATATATATTATATATATATATATATTATTTAGCTGTCCAGAAATTAACATGTGAATTTAGTTTAGAGATTGGAGATGAAAGTTTTAAAACGGGTTAGTGTAAATATTAGTAAATTATCTCACAAATTATATAGTTACAGTATAATACTAAAAATATACTTAATAATCTATAACCAATAAATTTAAATCAAATAAAATTCCAAAAAGTTAATATATAAAAGGTTTTGGAGGTTTCTACGAGGTGACCATAAAGTTTGGAATCAAAAGAACATTATATATTTTACATATATTCACATTGATTCCAAACTTTGTGACCTTATATATGCAAATAAGAAACATGATAACGTCAGTTCTGTGTCGCTGGATGCTGTATTTTCACATCAATCTATTCACTCAGGAATGAGGTGAAGAATCGCTTTTAACATCAACAACACATGTATTTTAAAAACACGCGATTGAGAGATAAGATCTGTTATTGCTCTGATGATCCTTATTTCTTTTGAACTATTCGAGAGATGGAAGTCGTGCATCGGCTTTGCATTTGATTGCATACGAAGAATGGAGAGCATGCGAGTTCTTTGAATGCATTTACATATATTATTGCTATAAAAAGAAGTTTCGAGAAACGAAGAATACGATTTGGGAGAAAATCTTCTGATCTTTAAAGAGCAGAATTTTAGATTGTGGTGTTACGATACTTCTTCATTCCGAGTTACGATTATTGTAATAATGATATTTACCTATAAAAGAAGCTCATTTCTCCACTGCGTTCGGGTGAGTGTTCCCCAAGGATCACCTGAGACCGGGCAGAAACAGTGAGTGGGCGACCTAACCTCACCCGAACTCATCGCCTCATTGTCCAGGACCCGACACCATAACCACTGGCGTCTCCATAGTAATTTAATGCAAAACTATATAACTACATCCAGAGTTCAACGGATGATTAGAGGTCTCTTTAACCCCATTAGGTCCCATGGAGGGTCTACCAAGCAAACTTTCAATATCTCTTGATATTTTGATGAAGCGATGCCAAATAAAGAGAAAATTGCAATTTCACCCATTTACATTTTTCATTACAAAATTGGTTTGTGAAGCACATAATAAGAATTAATCTATTTATTAGGGTGGAATGAACAGTGCTAGGCCTAAAGACATAATATAAACTATTAACAGTGTTTCCAAACATTTAACGTATGCAGAAATGCCAATTTTAAAGCTGTACTCAGGTGAGTACGGTGGGAAAGAATGGGTTAATTAAGTTACAGTAAAGAATTCAACATAAATATCACTTTTTAAGCATCAGAATCTACACGAACATGGCTATATTTTCTTTTCATTTGACCTACAAGAAATCTAAATATTATTAATTTCATCGTCATATTTATTGTCATATCCACATTATATCCAGTGATGTACGGTATAAGAATGTACATTCTAAAATTATTTGTTTTTGTTTGATGTATCGCCAAATGCATTTTAAACTGTTGCACAATAGCCAGCTGATTAACTTTAGGTAATTACGTTAGGTGATTACTTTAGGTGATTACTTTAGGTAATGTATATAATTCATTCATTTATAGATAAACTCCTTCACCTGGAAAAGCTATAAACAAGGAATAAAATATGTATAATTGAATAAATAAATAAATAATAATAATAATAATAATAATAATAATAATTCACTTATAAATAAACTCCTTCACCTGGAAAAGTTATAAACAAGGAATAATATATGCATAATCGAATGAATGAACAATAATAATAATAATAATAATAATAATAATAATAATTTTGTTATTCCTTTTCTTTATACAAAAGTATATCAAACATAAAACCAGACAAACAAACAAGAGAGGGAGCATTCTAAAGACATGAATAATCCCGGCAAGATTAACTTGTCTATGTATACAACTGCTTTTGTTCTCATTTTTAAAATTATCTCAAATAGAAACATCATTAAAGAGTATTAAAGTAAGAAATATTAATATTGATGTTCAAGATGGAGAAAGTTATATGGCTGCGCTCGAACTTAGTGAACGAATTCCATGCAAAAGTACCCACAACATGGTCAGAAAATGATGTTACTGTAATGGTGAAAGAGATTCGGGTTTCATTCCGGGTAATATGAGTATTGTGTTCATTATAATTTATGGAAAGTGTGTAAAAGATTCTTACGAATTTTAGGTTTGAAAATGGCTTTTAGGAGACACTAAATGGGCCGGTGAGCATATATGGCGATATGTAGGATTAGGACTGGAGAGTGTGTACAGTAAAAGCGGATATGGTCATTGGTCATGTTCACACTACATGCTACGTATATAAAAAATAATATGTAACTATAGTTACATATTTTCTTTGCGGACTGTAAACTGTATAAATACTAGTTGATTAGTGATATAAGGAACTGTAAATTATTATAGATTAAAATTTAAACCCGTTTTCACCTTTCCTTCATGCACGAAGGGGCCGTGAAGGCTGTAAGGGTAAGGATTTGGAAAACTAACCGCGATTGGTCACTATTAACCAAGTATGGCTCGTCTCTTTCCTCGTAATTCAGTTTTCGAATACAGGGTGATCCAAAATGCCTCACTAAACATAACTATACAATAAATACGTTTGAGGCAGGACTTTTGAATCACTCTGTATAAAGTCTGTGATTTATATTACACTCTGAAATTTGAATATTGCTCGTTTAACAATTTTTAACGTTTCAAATTGATTCTTTTTGGCGTTGTAAAGGCTTCCTTAAAATTATTTTTATTCAACAACACATTACCCTGTAGCCCGAACGTTCCTGGGATAAGATAAAAGTTAGCCCTTCAGTAATCAATAATTTGGTTTTCAAAGTTATGCTATAAATTTTCACAACGTATTTGTTTGTTTACGAATTTTGTTAACGGTGAGTAGCACTCTCCTCGTGGCAGATGCTTATGCAATACAGACAAGGAGTTGGGAATCTTTAACAGCTTGAGAGCTACATTAGATTATATAAAAAAATACTGGGAATAAAGAGCTGCGGATATAAATATCAGGGATGTAATCGAGACCACCATAGCCGAGACCGATACCGAGACCGAGACTGAGACCTAAGTAACCGCGACCGAGAACGAGACCAAGGAGCGAGACCATAAAAAAAGGTCTCGAGTACTACATCAGTGATAAATACATTGTCTTTTTATTGTTTTATAATAACTAACTAAAGTGGCCCTACGGGCCCATTTAGCTAGACCTGCAGTGTGGGGCATTCTGCCTCAGTAACTGGGGTGCCTGCGGCCCCCCAATTATTGGCGAGTCAATTATTCGGTCAATAAAACTATAGAAGAGAATGCAGTCATGAAAATCTTAAGCTTCACAATGATACAATGAGTTCGGATGTGAAGCTTAAGATTTTCATTGCTGCGACTCATTTAGCTAGACCTGCAGTGCTGGGGTCTTCGGCCCCCCAATTACTGGGGGGGGGGGTCAGTTGTTAAGCTTCACAAAAGTTCCTCGTAAACCTAAAGTAAATATTAATCTTTCACTGTCTTAAATCATTTTTTTTTCAAAATCTTTGGTATCCGATTTCAGCTTTTGAAATAATTTTTTTTACAGACTTGACAGACTCTGCCTCAATTATATTATAGATTGTAATGCAATAAACACATTTATGTGGACTAGTGATAGATATATAATTAAATCAATATAAGGAACTTGTTTGTCTTGTATTATTATTAATTAATGATAATAAAAAGTAAAAGCAGTGTTAATAATAATAATGACGATATAATAGTAGCAATAAAAATAATATTTGAAACAATTTATTGGTGCGTTTTGCATTTCATATTTTTTAAACTTTATTATTAGTTAAATACTTGATATATATTTATAATTTAAGAGCCACAAGAATGGGTCTTCGGAGCCGCAGGTTCCCGACACTTGGTCTTTGTAATGGAATGGTAACAGTGTTTCGAAGTTTCCTAATATGTCACATACCCCTTGTTGACCTCTCACGTACCCCAGTTTGAGAACCGCTATCTAATTACTGTTTTCTAAGCAATGAGTTTCATTAAATTTCCGTTTACATAACTGGCACAATTTTAATCAAAAACAGAATTGCGATGAATGAGAAGAGCGGTGATTGGTTAATATTGGTCAATCCCTTTTAAATTTAACGTTCGCGGCCTTTCCGGCCTTGCCATTAGTATGAAAAAAAATGTGAAAACAAACCTTTAATCGATACTGAACATAAAGTGCGTTAATGGATATGAATTTAAAAGCTGGGTTTAATTAAATAGTAAAAGGAAACCTTTACATCCTTAAATTACAACCGCAGAGAAGTGGAAAACAAAATATAATTCAGCGGTTCACGTTAAATCAAGCTCAAACTTCAATGGTTTCATGTTTGCATGAATATTTTCTGTGTAACTCATCTCCTGCCTTTTGATGAAGGCTCGAGTGCCGACTATAGCTTTATAAATAATTAAATAATATTCCACAAAATTTTGTACTGGCTAAAAGGTTTATTTTGAGGGACGTCAATCACTTAATGAAATAAACAATTCCTTTCGTCAGTTGCAGTTTACCTACAGAATTTGTCCATACGAGCATTGTAGACTACTTAATTAGCGAACTGGTTGGAGGAAGCATATTTAGAGTGAAGCGGGTAAGAACATGGTTTTGTTGTCTTTTTAACCATACAATCGATTTGGGTGAAAATTTCAGGAGGTTTTCTGCCTCATTTCGTCGAGTACTTTATTCAAGTTGGCTAAAATTGAGAGAAACATTTAATGTTACTTGGAGAGAAAAATTTAATGTTACTTGACCTTTCTTGGTTTTCAAATTCATCTGACTTTCTTCTTTCTCCTAATGTTGAAAGAATGAACTTGAAATTTAGTGCGTACTTTCTTACGACACTACGTTACGAACCCTTTGTAGCACTTCTTCTGATTTGTGAATTTTAGTTGAGATGCAGATATTGTCATGAACTTGAAATTTCGATAAGAATCATACCGGTGCTCTTCCAATATGTGCTCTACCGCGAAACTGTGATCTACCATATTCCAATACGTGCTCTACAGTGAAACTAGCCTTATAAGGCTAACTAACGAAAATATCATGACTTAACCTAACCAATCGTTAGGTCAACTATACGCCCTTGACGATTGGTTAGGTTAAGTCGTGATATTTTCGTTAGTTAGCCTTATAAGGCTAACTAACGTACCTGCTGCTAATCCGAATAATCTAAGGTAGATCACGTATTGGAATGTAAATTTTCGCGGTAGAGCACATATTGGAAGAGCACTATCATAACCTCTTCCACCTTATGTCCCACAACTTTCCTCCCGTACTATATTTTTTTCTAAATACATACTTAGAAGGTTCGATAAATTTGCTCCGTATCTTGCTATTTTGAAAAACCTCGTATACTTACATTTTTTTTATGACTGTTTGAAAAATGTGATATTTTCATATTTCCCATTTTGAGAAAATTTAACACGAAAGTTTATTTGTCTTAAAAAATTTTTCGTTCATACAAATTTGCTGAAAACTGACATGAAATTAGTTCTATGTATGAAAAAGTGTTTCAGAAAATTTCAATAAAAAAGAAAAGTTTTTTAGAGTATTTGAAAGCAATATGGCCAAAATATATTTTCATCCTTTGATATTTTGGAAAAAAATTTAAAATTTCAATTGTAATTTTTTTTTTTAGGCAACCAATTCCGATTAAATTTAGTATAAAATACATACATAATATAAATATTCTATGCTCCACGTTTTAATAAAATCATACATACATACATATACTGTATATATATATATATATATATAGGGTGAACCAAATGTAGGTGGACAGTAAATGATAACGTTTATTTTGAGAATACATATTTAATTTTTTTGTATACTATAATACAAAATAAAATTTAAATAAATTTAGTTATAATATTTAATATAATATAACACAAACACCATAGTTATAATGAACACCATAGTTATAATATAATATAACACAAACCGTATTCAACCTACTGTCCACCTACTTTTGGTTCACCGTGTGTATATATATATATATATATAATGTAAAGAACGACGCTTGTGTAGAAGAGCGTTCCGCACAAGATGAGGAGGGAGAACGAACAAATGAAAGTGAGGTACCACCCGGGAATCGAACCAGGGATCATCCGATTGCCGGTCAGATATACTATCCACTACACCATGAACCTCGATCAATCAGAAGTCGTAATTCTCCTACATACGAGCAGAAACCAATGCCCTGTGGGGGCACCTTCGCATGCCGTACATATATACATTTTAACTGCAACAACACAGTTCGATTCCTGGGTGGTACCTCATTTTTCATTTGTTCGTTTTCCCTCCTCATCTTGTGCGGAACGCTCTCTACACAAACGTCGTTCTTTACATTAATTATACTGTGTGTTGTTTGCAGTTAAAATGTATATATATATATATATATATAATATATATATATACAGTTTGTTCTCTAGAGGTATTTTAAATTCATGGTTCTACACTGAGGTAATATACAGTATAGTTTAGTATTTTACCGAGATTTTTTGATTTTCCCGATTTTTTCCAAAAAAAGTACATACACATCAATGCCAAATGTTTTATTTTTTTTAAAACATTTAGTATAGAAATAACAAACGCAAAAAAAAAATTTGGGTAAATTTCAAACTATCAAAAATGATGGTTTCAAAAACCGCCTCAGAAATTACATCCGATTGTGTGTGTGTATATATATATATATATATGTACAAAGTTAAATTTCACTATTTTTTAATAAAAATCTATAAACATTAACTGCATATTGAAAATTCGCAGGAACATTTACATTAAAAAATACAATACTAAAAAAGTTTATAATTCTTTAATTTTTTTAATATATGGGAACCAGAACCGTGTCTATGTCCTCTGAAATATGTTAACATTATCTGTTTTGTTGTACAGTCTTTTGAAATTTAGAGGCAAAATTCTAATAATCACTGAACTCAGCAAAAGGCGTATGGTTATATACAGGGTATTCATAGAGTCCGGCATCATAGAAATAAACAAATTGTAGTCAATAAACTTTGCCTATAATGCTGAACTTTATGGACATTATATAGATATATAGATGTCTTTAAAATGGTTAAATATATATATTAGGGTGATTCAAAAAAATCAAAGTTTTTTTTTTTAATTGTTCAACCTGTATTTTTGTTCCCTATGACAAAAAAAGTGGTGTATGCCAAATTTGGTGAATTTTAAATAAAATTTACTATGTGCTACCAGGAGTCAAAGTTTCCCTTTTTTCAATTTGCTTGTTTTTACAACTTATGATTTTATGTTTAATTGTTTATATTTCAGAATTTTTAATTAATGGTTTATATACTAGCTTGCTTTTAATTGTTGTTTGGAACTCGTAATTTTGATACCAATTAATCGATTATGGAAGCTAGGCCTAACTCACCATCACCTAGTTGCTCAGTTGGGAGAAGTTCTGCGAGAAAAGAAACTGAAGTATAGCTAATTGGGCAGCCCTCTGCAGTACTAAAAACATCCGTATTACCATCAGAGAAGGAAATGATGGCCCTCTTCATGCACTATAGAAATATTAAAAAGCAAGGCATTAGAGAATCATGCTGCTCTACTGCAGATGATGTGCTAGCAGTTTGGAAAAAAGCAGGAATACCAGCAAAACAAAGAATACATGTAGTAGATAAAATTCAAGGAATACTGAAGGAATGGCAGCTGCTTAAAAAAAACAAAGCAAACAAATTGAAAAGATCACAAAATTTAAATAATAAAGAAGAAAAATGGAAAGATAAACTGGAAAACTTATTTGACATTGCTCATGAGAATACTATGCAGCTTATAAAAATAGAAGATGATAAGAAATTCTTGAAAATGCAACGTGAGAAAGGATGTCATGGAAAAATGGGTACCATTGATAAGGCTGTTGCTAAAAAAGAGCAAAGAGCAGCAGAAAAGCAACAACGTTATGAAAAGAGGAAAGCAGAAGAAGAGATCAAAAGAAAGAAGAGTGAAGAGGCTGTCATACTCACCAGTACATCATCAGAATCAGAGGAGAGTAAAAGTGATGAATCTGGTTTCTGTGCTGCACAACTTTCAACATGGAAAAGTAAGGTTGGAAAACGTAGAAAATTGTTTGATGATAAATTATTAGGAAGTCTTGATGTTGCAAAATTGAGTGACAGAAATGCGTCTCTAGTTTTAATGCCAACAATTCAAAGTCTAGGGAAAAATCCAGAAGAGTACAATGTTAGCTACTCTTCTATTCGTAGAGAGAGGATAAAATATAGAAAGAAAATTGCAGAGAACCTGAAAGAAGAATTCAAGCCAGAGGTGCCCCTAACAATTCACTGGGATGGAAAATTAATTGAAGATATTGCAGGAATGCGTATTGTTGACCGTCTGCCCGTATTGGTTTCAGGAGAAGGCGTTGATCAACTTCTTGGTGTGCCTAAACTGGATTCAGGTACTGGTCTCCTGACAGCAAGTGCTGTGTACCAGACATCGCTTGAATGGGGTATCTGCGAACAAATAAAATGCATGTGTTTCGATACAACGGCAGCCAATACTGGTCCTAGAAATGGTGCAGCTATTCTTCTAGAACAAAAATTCGACAACGATTTATTGTGGCTGGCATGTCGACACCACATATTTGAAATTATGCTGGAAGCTGTTGTTTCAAAGTCTTTATCACCATCTTCTGGCCCAGATATAATCCTTTTTAAGACGTTCAGAGAAAAATGGTCAAGCATTAATAAGGAGGACTACGAAACAGCATTATCAAATCCAGATATCTATGAAAATATTCATGACATCAAAGATGACATAATTACATTTGCAGCAAATCAACTAGATACATTCCAACCAAGAGACGATTACCTAGAACTATTGCAGTTAACAATTATTTTTTGGGGAGGTGAACCAAAAGGTGGAATCAAATTTAAACATCCAGCGGGACTTCATCGGGCTAGGTGGATGGCCAAAATTATATATTCATTAAAAAATTTTATGTTCAAATCTCAGTTCAAAATTTCAGTAAAAGACCAAAAAGGACTAAAAGACATCTGTCTATTTGCTACTCGGTTATATGTAAAGGCATGGTTTACAGCTCCTGTGCCATCTTGCGCTCCTCGTCTTGATCTGGAATTATTACAGAATCTTGTAGTCTACAAACAAATAAATGACACAATTGCATCTGTTGCTATTAAAAAACTGTTAGGTCACCTCTGATACCTATCAGAAGAACTGGTAGCGTTGGCCTTTTATGATGATGAAGTGCCTACTGAAACAAAAAACAAAATGGTAAAGGCCTTGCAAAATACAACAGAAACTCTTCCTGCAAAACGGGCTTTTCTAGATCCTGCACTTATTCCAACGAAGAAATTAGAAGATTTTGTCACATCAAATACTCAAAGATTCTTTACAATAACAGAATTTAGTTCAAAATTTTTACTCAAAGATGCTAAAGAATGGCATAATGATGACGAGTATAACTCCGCTAAGAAATCTATCAAACAGTGGAAAGTCGTGAATGATATAGCGGAAAGAGGAGTAAAATTAATGGATGAATATAATAAAATACTAACACATGACGAAGATCAAAAACAATTCTTGCTACAAGTAGTGAAAAACTACAGGGCTGTTTACCCTGGTAGAGAAAAAGAAACATTGATGAAGTAAGGACAGCTAATGTCTCAAATATCATGCTAGTTTAATTATGCATGCTTGTGGTTATGGTACGACCTACGGGAGAGCTTTCCACATTAAAAAAAAGCAATGCGCCTTGTACTGTACCTCCTGGGTGGTGTGGAAAACTACAACAATATTGGAAAAATTTGACAATTTGAGTCGTTCTGTCAATTTTTAATTGCTGGTAGCAACCCCTAAAAATTAAAAATTTGCTAAAATATTTTAGGATAGTTGTTTTTATGCTGAAATGAACCATTTAAAGGGTTGAACACATTAAAATATAAAAAAAAAATTTTTACCCCCATATTTGAATATATATGTACCAGGTGCCCCAGAAATGTCCCTGTTTCTCAATAAATGTTGAAAGCTAAGAAAAAGAAATCTAGGCACAAAGATAAACGCAATAGGTATGTAAAATATACAGGTTTATTAACCTTAATTAAAAAATATGTTCAGTGTAATCGTCATTTTTTCCAACATAATATGCAACCTTACACAACTGTTTGACAATTTTTGGAAATAGCTCAGCTGGGATGTTGTTTACCTCACAGACTTTGGTCTTTAGGTCTTCGAGTGTCTTAGGCTTGGTAGAATAGATCCTGTATTTTATGTAACCCCACAAAAAAAAGGTCAAGGGGTGTGAGGTCAGGTGAGTATGGGGGCCATGCCACTGGTTCATGAAAGGAGATTAGTCGGCCGGAGAAATGCTTCCCCAAGAAGTGGAGTTTCACAAGTAGTGTCTGGAGATACTTCATCCTGCTGAAACTACTGTAAATGTGTGGTCATGCAGTTATTTCTTTTACGGGACAAACTAATTACTTGTGGTAAGTAGAAATCTTGTAGCATTTGACGATATGAATTTTAGGTTACCGTTACTGCTTTTCCAGTCTCATCCTCAAAGATGTAGGGACCTACCACACCACACCATGCTACCAACAGCAACCCAAATGTTGAGTTTAGCAACACTACGTTGAAACTCTATTGGAGCGCCAGTATGACTTCCCCAGTAACGAAAGTTTTACGTATTAATCTCCCTAGACAGATATATATACGTAACGCTCGTCGATGAAATGGATGCTTTTCAAAAATTCAAGATCTTCTAGCTTTGCTAGCATCCATGTCGTGAATTCCATTCGTTTTTGTTTTTGAACATTGGTCAGTGAAGCTTGTGAATGAATTTTGTAGGGAAAAAGGTTTAATTCAGTACAAAGTATACGATGCACAAATGTTCGTGAAACACCTACTTCTGTTGACAAACGTCGAATTGATTTCAGCGAACTGCACGCAATAATTTCATGAACCATATTTACATGTTGCACAGTTCTTGTGGATCGTCGCTAACCACTATTACCCTCATGTTGACAGCTTACATTTTCTTTAGTTTGAAATTTTCTAACAATTCGTGATATTGTCTTTCTATCGGGTGGATCTCTGCCTCCATATTTTCTGCAAAAGTTTCTCTGCACCTCCGTCACAGAATTTGTTACATAAAACCACTCAACGATGTTGATTTTCTGTTCCAGCTGCAAACACGACACCACTGTTTGACGGTTCAGCCATACTGTTTCGTGTAAAGTCATTAAGGAGGCTCAGTCAAGACTTAGCTTTCCTTAAAGACTGGCTTTGTAAAGCATTCTATGGCCTTACTAAGCTAAAGCTTATTGGTATCTTGTTATCTTTTCTTAATTTCGTAGAAATTAGGAAAAGTTATTGCTTTGAGTATGAAATGGTGAAAGAACGGTTTTAATATACAATATTTTTGTTATTAAGTAATATAAAATTAAAAATGTTACTTAATTTATGCTACTTTATGTGAGTTCGAATGACGGTTCAGGATCGACCTGCGGTCGACCCCTCTGCAGCATCCCACCTCATTTGCAGGGTTTGGTGAAGGAAGAAATTGCTGTCTGATCTCCTCCTGCCCTCGTAGCCAGCCACGCATGGCTGGTCAGGAACTTTGCACAGGAATCTGTCCAGATGTTTCTTGAATTTATTCAGGTGCTGGAGATTTCTCACTTCCTTTGGTAGGGCATTGAAAAGTTTTGGGACTCGTATTCTGAGGGTATTTTCCATCCTCGGTTTCATGGCCCCCTGTTCCACCGCAGCTGGGACTATACAGTATACACAATCAGCCTCTTCTCTCATTCCAGTTTGTTTCTGTTTCATTTCTAAGGTTAGGGACAAAGCCCTCAAGTATTTCCATATGTATATTAATGTGTACCACTCGCGCCTTCTTCCGAGAAAGTAGAGTTTCAGGGATTGTAGTCGAGACCAGTAGTCTTCACCTTCCGTTTCCTCTATCTTAAACGTAAAAGTCCTTTGTATAGCTTCAATGTTCGCAGTCTCGTTTTCTGTATGGGCTTGTGAGTATTGAGCAATACTCAATTATTGGTAGGACCAGACACTTCCATAATTTGAGCATGATGTTTGCTTTTCTGCTGTGGAAGTTACTGCAGGTGATTCCCATTTTTCTAGCCGTTGTAATTTTGATGGTGTAGTGCTCTCTGAATTCTGTATCCGACGACATTATTACTCCAAGATCTCTGACTTGTGGATTTGGTGTTATCTGTTTGCCTTGCAGAGTTTTGTACCTTTTATTCTGCTGCTCCTTGTTATTACCATATCTTACAAGTTGGAATTTTTCTTCGTTGAACTTCATATTGTTCTTCTGCCCACTTGAATAATGTTTCAATGTCGTTTTGTAATTTTCCTATGTCACCTTCGTTCAATATTTCCTTACATACGAGTATCTCAAACTGTTCACTTTCGATAATAGCAATACTCGTAATAACGGATTTAAGTTGCGTGGCAGACGTTTCATTACTGACATCGCTAAAAACTTTTTTACGTTTAAGGTAATTGATAAATGGAATAATCTTCCCGCGCCCGTCGTGAACCCTACCAGCGTTAATATGTTTAAAAACCGTTTAGATAGGCATTTTTAAAATACTGACGTTGTTTAAAATAAAAAACAATTAGTAACAGGAGCTCTGGGGGTGGTGGTCGAGGATGAGTCTGTTGACGATTAATGCCAGCTTGTGACATGCCAGCGTGTGATGCCAGCAATAAAATTATTAAAAAAAAATTAAACTAACACGAATGTAGATGTAGCTCATAGCGTAATCTAACCCACTTTTTGTTATACTCTTCCTACTTTTTTTTTTATCCTCTCTTTTCTTGCATGTCTGTAGTTTGCATGGTATGAGAGTGTTTGAGTTAAGACTGTTTGCATGGTTTGTAAGCGTTTTTACTTATTTTCATCTCTCACCCCTTTCCTCTTCTCTTCGACTATTTTTCCAACTTGTCGGCAGTGGCCGGCGGATAATGATGGTGAGTCTTTCTTTCTCTTTTTTTGAATAAATGTTAACACACGAATGATAGGTTTTGCTACTTACTTAACCCCTTATTCTCCTCTTTTAACCCCCCACTCTTTCCTTTCTCTCGGGCTAACCTTAGAGTGGATCTTAGGGTCTTTGTTAGCCTTAGCTTCTGTAGATCTGTAGATCTTTGTGTCATCTGCGAGACATGATGCAACACTGCCCTTAATATCTGCATCAATATCTGCAATCATTATTATAAACAGCAAGGGAGCTAATACTGTCCCTTGTGGGACAGAGCTCACGACTTCCGAGACTTCCGATTTAACTCCATTTACTACCACTCTTTGTGTTTTTTGCGTCAAGAAATTAAATATCCGTCTTCCTAGCTTTCCAGTAATTCCTGTATCCTTAAGTTTGTGTGCTATGATTCCATGGTCACATTTATCGAAGGCTTTAGCAAAGTCAGTATTACATCTATATTTTGTCCTCGTCACAATGTTTCCAATATTTTCTCCTGGTGATCTAAAAGCTATAATAGGCATGATCTTCAAGCCCTGAAGCCATGTTGATTTGGGTTGTATAAGTCCTTTTCTTGTAGGTAGTAGGTAGCTTTGCCTCTAATTATACGTTCAAAGCACTTTATAAGGTGGGAGATGAGAGCCACTGGCCGATAATTCTTGGGCATTGCTCTGTTACCACCTTTAAATAGGGGGGGCAATGTTCGCGTTTTTTAAAGGGAGTGGAATTTGTCCTGTGTCGAGTGATCTCCTCAATAGTAAGAATAGCAGTTTGGCAATACTCTCTTTACATTTCTTCAGAAACGTGGCACTCCATGTGTCTGGCCCTGGGGCTGAATTGTCTCGCATCTGTGATAAAGCCTTAATTACATCTCCTTCTGTGAACTCGAAGTCTATTAATAGGTTTGTGCCGGAATTTGTTCTTGGCTGATTTGTACCCATGTCGAAAAATTCGTCTGGGTTTTCTACTTCCATCTCGGGCTTAGGGGTGCTAAACACAAAGTTAAATTGTTCCCTAAGCAGTTCGCTTATTTTTATTGGGTCAGTTGTGTATTTAGCCTCCCCGTCTATCAACGGACTAATACGCTCCTTACACTGCATTTTCCTTTTCGCCAACGTGTAGAAGTATTTTGGGTTATTTTTTATGTTTTCTGCTACCTTGTTTTCGTCCTCGTTTGTCTTATGTATGAATGTTTGCTTTAGGTCCATTTCTATTTCGCCTATTTTCCTCTCTAGTTTGAGTCTCTTTGCATCAGTTCTGCATCGGTGGTCTGAATAGTGTCCTGATTTTCCTCTCGAGCTTGCAACATTTTATTTTCTGTCTCTCTGGGATATGTTTCAGTATTATAAGTTTGGTTTCAGTCTCTATTATACATAGTATCTCTTGTGGAGTCTTCTCGTGAAGTAGCAATTCCCAGTTTACCTCCTTTAAATCTTTATTTACGTTTTCCCAATTTACTTTCTTTGAATTTATATTTAAGCCTTCAAAATATTCCTTCTGACTCTCTGGGATGCGTTTTCGGACCTCTGGGTGCTAACTTCAATTTTATATTGATGAGGTTATGATCGGAGAACTTTGTGTGCGTTACCTTTTCATTTATTATTATCTCGCTGTTATTTGTCAAGATTAAATCCAGAACGTTCTCTTTTCTGGTGGCTTCACAGATTTCATGGGTTAAGGGCGTAATGTTCCATAATATCTAATAGCATTGTTGCTTGGGTTCTATCAGGGGCGCCCACAGGCGGACGCACAGACGCACAGACGCAAGTGTGTCCACCATATTTTAATTTCTATAAAAGATGGAGACCAAATTTTAATTTCTTAGAAAACCTTTGGGATAGGAGCACAGATGGCCTAGTTATTTTACTCATTTATTGCGCTGCGTCCCCCAGAATCTCAACCTAAAAAAACCGTGCGTCCAATTTTTTAAACGCTGCGGGCGCCCCTGGGTTCTATCATCTTTTGTAATGTTGCCAGGAAACTTCTCGACATATATAACTTCGTCATTTTCCTTCCATGTTATGAATGGGAAATTAAAATCTCCTAAAATTAGAATATTTGTTGCTGGAGTTTCAAATAATTTTAATGTTTTCTATTTCATTTGTAGCAAATTGGAATTCACTTTTGTGGTGTTTGGTGGTGTGTACTGTGTGGATGTTCATAATGGTTAGGTTCAGTTCTTCACGTAGATGCAACACCCTCCTGCATGGTCCGTATAGAGGCCTTGTATATTTGTGTATAAAACATTTAACGGGTTTCTAATTTCTGTGTTCAGTTTTCCTATATACTGGTCGTTTCCAGGTCGATGTCGGTTCCTGTTTGGTTTTATTGGTTGGGCCGCTGCATTTTGGAGAATTGGGGTTGCGGCCCTTGATACCACTGTGGTTGTTGTATTATCGGTGGGTGGTGCTGGATAGAGGGGTGATGTATGTAATGGTGTGGCGAATATATCTGCGAAGTCCTGTCTTTTCTTGTAAGTAGGGCAAGCTGTGCTTTTATCGTTCTCATTTCCTCTACAAAATTTGTTTCCTTGCTCCTGTTGTTACTTCCAATTCGGATGTGACCTGTTCCTCCTCGTTCTCTTCTTTGAGTACCCTTTATGTGAAAATATGGGCACTCTATATTTTAGGCATTTTTTCTCTGTCAGTGACTTTCTGCACATAGGAGGGTGGAAAAAGTGGCACTTTTGTCCGTATCTGCATCTTCTATTGCTCATCATATCGAAGCATTTTTTGAGATGACTGTACCTGCAGTTTTATCCATATTTGCACGACCCTGTTTTATAGTATTTACATATAGCCCGTCGTTTAATCTCCTTACGAGTCCTATGTGATTCAATTGCTTTCTTCTGTTCCTGGTATCTTTTTTCTCTTTCTCTTTTGTGTTCCTGGTATCCCTCTCTTTCCCTTGTGTGTTCCTAGTATATCTCTCTTTTGCAGCGGGTATTTCATCCTGTGAGGCTACTTTTGCACCTCCCTGTAATGTGCTTTCCTGTAGTGTGTTTTCCTGCGCCTCGTTTTCGGTTGTGTCGGCGTTATCTGGTGTTTCCTGGTCATCTGTCGGTAAACATACATTGCCCATTTGCATTGCTCTTTGTACTATATTCTTATTTTTTTCCCAGCACTTGATGCACAGGAGGCCATAAAGGCCTATGATTTTGTTATTTATTCTGTTTATCATTTTCCTGTTTTTTTTTACCTAGGTTCATGCATTCGTAATGTTTGAATGGATTGCAGAGCATACATTTTAAGCCTGTGGTTTGGTCTGCTTCATTCTGCAGTTGCAGAGCTGGAGCGCGGCGCATTCCATTAGGTATAGGTATATGTATAGGTATATGTGTAATAAAAACCCCACTCTGTTACTTTTCTGAAGAAGAAACACCAACAATAAAATATACATCCATTATAAAATAACGACCAAATAAAAATAGTGCCTTTTTTGGGGAGACACGATATATATACACAGTGTGTATATATATATATATATATATATATATATATATATATATATGTTACGGTTTTTTGCGAAATCGGTCTTTTTGCAAATTCTCCGGTCAGTTTGCAAAGAAACCAAAACAATAGTAATTTTACAAAATGACTTTAAATGTTTGATCATTTTGCAAAACACAAAAATCGGTCAATTTGCAAAATCACCAATAATCTTGTCGGTGTATTTGCAAAATCTCTTGTTCTAATACTGTACAACCTTCTAGCTCCTAATCTAACCTAACCTAACCTAACCAAGAGTGTCATTGTGTTTAGGTTAGGTTAGGTTAGGTTAGGAACTAGAAGGTTCTACAGTATTAGAACAAGAGATTTTGCAAATACACCGACAAGATTATTGGTGATTTTGCAAATTGACCGATTTTTGTGTATTTTTGCAAAATGATCAAACATTTAAAGTCATTTTGTAAAATTACTATTGTTTTGGTTTTTTGCAAACTGACCGGAGAATTTGCAAAAAAACTGATTTCGCAAAAAACCGTAACATATACAGTATATATAAATATATAGGAAAATTATTTCACGAAAGTAACACGTGAAAAATATTTATGATGAATAAAACCACGAAGGAAAGGAAACACAAAAAGGTGCTCAAGCGCTTTCGTCAAATGACATCCTCAGGAACACTGAAGTACATAAAAGGTACATAAAATATTTTAGTACTTCCATTTTTCCCGGGCTTTTTAGGCATTGCTAATGTACTTAAACTTTTGGATATTAATGTAGTATTTTCATATAACAATATTGTGAAAAATATCAAAGTAAAAAATAGCCCTACCAATAATTCAGGCATTATCTATAAAATTGGGTGTAAACAATGTGATTCCTTTTACATAGGTCAGACGGGAAAGGATTTGCACACACGTATAAAACAGCATCAATATTCCGTTAGAACAGGACAGTTGTCCAGTGCTCTTTTTGTCCATTTGTCAGAGTTATCCCACTGTATTGATTGGAATAATGCTTCAGTTTTATTTCACTCTAGCAACATTGTTAATAGAAATATTCTTGAGTCTGCCATTATCCAACTTTCAAATAACTTCAACATAAGCAAAGGTCTTTTTCAACTCGATCCTGTTGTTTTGAATTCCTTCAAAACAAATTTAGATAAAAAGGGTAGGACGCTAAATCTTTGGTAAACTTGTATGCTACTTTATTAACTTTTAATCTTCATTTTATTTTTATATATATCGAAACTTGACTATAAAAGGCAAAGTGTTAAAACCCGGGCAGATTTTCAGTATAAATTTGTATTTTTATAATTCATTTGATCTTGTGCTAAAAATCGATATTTTTCCTTACAAATCTGTATGCCTCTTTGTTGATCCTTTAATTTTTAATTTTTATTTTTACTTCTCTGTTTATTGCATATATATATATATATATATATATATATATATATATATATGTGTGTGTGTGTAGATATGTATGTGTGTATATATATATATATATATATGTTTGTGTGTATGTATGTTATTTATTTATTTTTTTTTTTTTTTTTTTTTTTTTTTCTGTAACCTACAGTGCCCGCGAAAAGTATCCGATCACCATGGAAATTTGTATTTTTTACATAAAAAACAATGTTTAAATGTATACTAACCTTATATTAGTATTTTGTCATCTGTCCTTTGGTTTGGATGACTTGTTCTAGACGTTTTGGCATGGATTTAATCAAGTTTTGACAAACTTCCACTGATATTTCCTTGCACCATACCTTTTGATGGCTTCTTGTAATTTTTCGACTGAGCCAGTGTCGTGGCATTCAACCTTATTTTTTATTATTAGCCACATATTTTCTATCGGATTGAGATCTGGACTATTACCAGGCCAATCCAAAATCAAATTTATTGTCAGTAATCCATTTTGTCACTATTTTGGCCCTGTGACATGGTGCACCATCATGCATGTATGTTTTTGTCCTTTGGATTGCCATTGCCATTGGAAGTTTATCCTGTAGCATTGCTAAATACCGTGCACCATTCATAGTTGTGTTCTTCGGAAGAAAATATAGGTTTCCACGCCCATAGTAACCGAAACAACCCCAAACCATCACACTTGGAGGGTGTTTCATTGTCTTTAGGGTGTATTTAGGGTCCATCCTATTTGAGCCAATGGGACGGCGAACCTTTTTTGGACAACTTCTGAATGTCAAAAATGTCGACTCATCACTAAATAAAACCTTCTTCCAGTCATCAACAGTCCAATGAATATATTTTTTACAAAATGCGACACGTTTTTTACGCATTTTTTCATTAATGAACGGTTTCTTAGCAGCATGGCGAGATGGTAATCCGAGTTCTTTTGGAGCCGCTCCTGGATAGTTCGTTCAGAAACACCAGATAACAAATTATTCATATTAAATTTTATTTCTTTCGCAGTTATTGTTGGGTTTTTCAATACTAAACGTTTCATAAGTTTGTCTGTTCGTGAATTTGTTTTTCTCGGTCTGCCAGATCGTTTTTTAGGGACTGGCGTGGTTAGGCCGGCATTGTTCTTAGCCCGTGAAACCCATAAATTAACGGTACTTTGGGATATGTTTAATTCCTTAGCTATCTGTCTCTGTGATTTCCCACATGTATGCAAAGCAACAATAGCACCTCGACAATCACTCTTAAGTTGTTTTTTGCACACATTATATATAAATTTTATTTACACCACTTTCTGTAAAAAATAACAAAATATCAATAAATTTACACAAACAGTGAAATCTGACAACTTTGAGACACAGCCACCCGCAACGAAGGCTACCAGAACACTAATTTGAGAATGAGTTGGATAGCTCTCATATCAGCGAGCAACCTCAAAGTTACCAGATGTCGCTAGAACAAATAGAAAGTGAATTATGTGTCTCTGAATATCAAGGGAAAATATTGTATTTTCTTGAGTGATCGGATACTTTTCGCGGGCACTGTATATATAGGCCGTAACCTTTTATGTACTTCAGTGTTCCTGAGGATGTCATTAGACGAAAGCGCTTGAGCACCTTTTTGTGTTTCCTTTTCTTCGTGGTTTTATTCATCATATATATATATATATATATATATGTGTGTGTGTGTGTGTGTGTGTGTGTGTGTGTGTGTGTGTGTGTTAAAGAAGAATTAATCTATAAAGGAATTGAGCACAATAAAAGGTTAATCTCTAAAAGTTAATGATTGTTGAAACTTTTTAAAATGTACTTGAAAATACGACATGTAATGAAATAACTTTTAATTTCCGGAACGTTTATCAAAATTAATAAAATACAATAAACCATGTCGGAAATTTAATCTCCAGAGATTATTCAATTCTGCAGTGGATTAATATGACGCAGAAATTAATTTCTCTTAAAATTTGTGTGGTACAAAATAACCTCAGAATTTCAGATAGTTTTTTGATTGGTACAACAAGAGAGAGAGAGACACACACACTCCGTAACTTCTTATAAATGGAGGTTTGCACGGATGGAGGTGAAACTATTTATGATTCACCTGAATTACGTTAAATGATGGAATTGATCCCCATTGATCTCCAGGCTTATTTGAATGCAGAACCGGGCTTTAACGCTATCTCATCGATGTGACAATGTGACAAATTATTGTCAGTAAGAGTGAAGTAGGTTAAATTAATTTAGGTTAGCATAGGCTAAGTTAGGTTACGCTGGGTTAGGTTAGGTTAAGTTACTGTAGATTAAGTTAGCTTTTTCGAGTGTCGACCAACTGAGTGAGAAAATTACTAAGTGGTAATAAAATTTAATAAAAGTCATTACCGATTACTAATTTCTTTCTGCTCTTTAGGCATTTTCAATTTCTAAGCGAGCTTTTTTTCGAAACTATATGTCGTAAGTTTTTAACATTAATGGCTCGAATATTGAGTATTAGGTTGTCTTAGAGCCCTTCTATAGTGCGAAGACTGTTGTTGTTGTAAACAGTTCACTTCAAATAAGGTCAGAGAAAAAATCTCTTACAGATTAGACGATCTTCGTGACCGGATGAAGACCTTGCTCTTTTTTTATGTATGGCGCTTTTTATTAACCACTTCATCAGATTGGCAAAGTACCGTTGCAAATACCACACACACACACACACACACTCTCTACATAAGAATACCCAGGTGTTAAAAAGAGAAAATTGGAGTTCTCGTTTGCACGTACTCACGCGTGAATTTATGGGTATGTATAGACGAAGCAGGACTTGAAATGAGTGTTGACACCTATTTCACTAAGTCATGGATTACTGGAGGACCATGTTTATGCGAAATTCTAACGTGATTTATTCAGTGTATGCAAAGTTATAGAAGGTTTCGTGGGTTGCTCTAATAAAAAGTACAAAACGTGTGTACTCTCTGCGATTATCTCATTTGATTTTATCGTGTGAAGCTTATGTGGTATAACTTGCGGGTAATAAGTATAAAAATACTCTGTAATACTCCAACGCGTGACACATTAATTCTCCAAGGTCCTGTTTTTAATTTAAAAGAATAGAGTTTCTGATCAATAAATGAAGAAAAAGAGTGTAAATGATTTCGACAAAAATACACGAAACTTCGACCAAACCAAACGAAACTTCGACCAATTATATCATGCAATATTCACTCATTAAAGGATAGCTCATTGCGTATCAAAACGTTTGTGATTGATTGCTTTGGCTGGGGATTAAGTCTCGCTTTGTGAAACAGATTATATTGGTTTTATTTTATAGATAAGCTATACTTTGCTTTTGAAGTTTTAAGATCCTTTAATGTCTGTTAATTATGTTAATTACCAATATATATATATATATATATATATATATACACAGCAATACCTCGAACATCGTCGCTAATGCGTTCCTGGAAAAGGCGACGATATTCAAAACAACGATGTTCAAGGAATGTATCCTGTAGGAAATAAGAGGTTCCGTTCTCAGATTTTTTTGTGTCAAAATCACGATTTTTGCATTACAAATATATACAGTACAAATACACTCGTTTTAACAGCTCAATTACAGGAAAAACATCAATAAGAAACTGTTCAATTCAAACCTTTTATTTAAACAAGAAAATTTATAATACGAACGAAAAAATTAAACTGGAAATTACTTTTAAGCAAAACATTTGTCTACTGTTCAATTTAAATATTTTATTAAACATGAAAAGGGGGAAGGGTGATGCTGCCAGGCGTAAGACGACGAAATAGCAAAACCAAGACGATGATGTTGTAAATCTTAGTTGCAAGCATAGCAACGACGAAAGCGCAAAACGACGATGTAAAACAACGATGTTCAAGGTATTACTGTGTATATATATATAATAATGGAAGAAGCATCAAGAAAAATAAACCCCATAAAAAGATATATTTATTTTAAGTAACAGCTGACTAGTTCTACTGTTATTTTTATTACAGAATTACGAAACAACCCTGAACAGATCTTCCATCATATTGCTTTGGGAAAACATTTGTTTTGCACCACGTTTTAATTTATTTATTTATTTATTTATTTGGCTAATATGAACTTACACACCAACAACAACCCACCCACCCACATATACTGTGTATATATATATATATATTAGTGGTGGACCGGATATCCGCATCCGCATCTGCGGATATCCGCATCATTTTTAACATCCGAATCTGCATCCGCACTTCTGACTGCGGATGTTATGCGGATATTACCTCTAATAAATTATGCAATTTACAATTAAATTAGCTTATAAAGTAGCTTATAAGGCCCAGTCATACACATTTCATGTAAAGTATTAATTACACTGGCCAACAAAATGAAACTTTTTTTCCCATCACAAACATGATCACACTTTTCTTAATGCATTCTTCGCGCTGATTCCGAATCTGGTTTTATTGCTTTTTTAGCACGTATAGTTATATAGATACACTGGTTTTGATATTTTTAAGTTTTTGATATTGCTATAAGAAAATTTATGGATGTATAGATCACACTTAGGAATGCTAAACAACAAATACATCATATACCTTATTCAATGTACTTATAAATAAAGAATATATACATTATTTTATTAAAAGCGCTGTGAGTGTGATTTCCTTTTGTAAATTTGGCCTGGATTGTCACGATACAGCATCCAACAATGGTCCGCCATCATGCTTTCATTCCAATATCCTTGGTAGCGCTTCTCCATCATCTGAATATCTTGATGGAAGCGCTCTCCTTGCTCGTCACTCACTGCACCAAGGTTTTCAGGAAAGAAATCTAAGTGGGAATGCAGGAAGTGAATTTTTAACGACATTCGACACTCCATTTCTTTGAAGGCATCAAGGAGGTTCTTGACTCCATCCTTATACGCAGGTGACTTGTTGCTTCCAAGAAAGTTTTCACATATCCATTTGAACGCAAGCCAAGCCTTCAATTCCAGCGGACTCAGGACTATTTCAAATTCAGTGTCATTCAAAACCTGCCTTATTTGTGGCCCAACAAAAATTCCTTCCTTCAATTTTGCTGCAGTAACCTTCGGAAATTTCCTTGAAAAGTATTGGAACCCTTCAGAATTGACTTTACCCATTGCTTTAACAAAATTCTTCATTAAACCAAGTTTAATGTGAAGAGGTGGCAGATAGATCTTTTGGGGATCCACTAAAGGGACAGACTGGACATTGCTTATCCCTGGGACATATGTATACCTAAGTGGCCAGTCCCTTTTGGTGTAATGTTCTATAGTGGCGCGACTGTCCCACAGGCAAAGGAAACAACAAAATTTTGTGAATCCTGACTGCATACCCATAAGCATTCCTATAACTTTTAGATCTCCACAAACATTCCATTGATGACTGTCGTATTTGATTGCCTTAAGTAGTATATCCATATTGCCATATGTCTCTTTTAGATGGATGGAATGGGCAATGGGGATGGATGGCATTATATTACCATTATGCAAAAGAACTGCTTTCAGGCTTCTCTGCGACGAATCAATAAAGAGGCGCCACTCAGATGCCACATACGTCTGAGATATGGCTGTAAATAGTCCATTGATGTCATGGCAATAACAGAGAGGACCGTCTACTGAAAAGAATGCTGTTAATTCAAATTCCGCTTCGGTAGTAAACTAATACGAACATTGTTCTCAAGTAAATTGTTCTCCTTTAGTCTTGAGGCGAGAAGCTCTGATTTCTCTTTAGACAGCGATAAGTCTCTAACAAAATCATTGAACTGTCCTTGGGTTAACTTTTTAGGCTCTAAATGTCTACCTTCAAACGTGTACTCTGGTTCTGTAGATGGTCCGGAAACGCCAGTTGCACCTTCATCACTTTCCATGTCATCTATGATAGAATCTAGCCTATCACTTGGGGGAATTGGAATGGGCAATGTTTCATCATGTTTTACTGGTCTACGTGCTGAATCCAGTTTGGATATACAATCTGGTGTTTGTTCTTGGCAGAAAACCCCATTAAGTTCACACTACAAAAATAACAGTCTTCATGATGATCTCTCGGCTCCCTCCATATCATGGGTATGGCAAATGGCATTGAAGCTTTCTTTTTGTTAAGCCAATCACGTAATCCATTTGAACAGCCAGAACAGATTTGATGTGGCGCCCATGGTTTATCTTGGTCACCTAGATGGCAACCAAAGTATAGCTTGTATATTTTCTTAATGTCGGTTGTAATACTTCGTCGCTGTGTTTTAGTTGTCAACTGGCCGCATACGAAACAGAACTTGTCGGGGTCATTCTTACATTGTCGAGGCATGTTGACTGACCTGAGCAAACTATAAATTCAAAAAAATGTACACAACTTGACACAACAAGTTCTTGGACTGGACTGATCTTTTGACACACAAAGCAGGGCGTTGTTGCCTGAATCACAATGCTGCTAGACGTAAAAGCTCACACCTGAAATACATAAGATGTATAATTAAGATAATTGAAATAAATAAGATGAATAAACTAAAAAAACACAATAAAATAAACACAATCAAATGTTGAAATATTAGTATTTTGCCTATTTAAAATGGTTAAATCTGTGTAGTTATATATATGCCTTCATCTTGAAAACTATACGTGCTAGAAAAAATCTGAATGCAGTTTTGGAATCAGCGTGAAAAGTGCTATCCAGCCACCACAAATTTTACTCTGATGAAAAATCTTTGTTGACCAGTGTTATTAATGAACAAACAAATATATATAAACCTCAAAATAACACAGAAAATTGAATGAAACTTGTTTCATTGAATTTTCTGTGGCTGAAACTCTTGAGAAAGTTATTATTTTTATCATAATGAAAACATTAATATTAATTTTAATTCGGTGCTGGTTAAGTGTGCGGTTTACCTAGCTTTTAGTTAGCCTTATAAGGCTAACTAATGAAACTATCACGACTTAACCTAACCAATCGTTAGGTCAACTGTACGCCCTTGACGATTGGTTAGGTTAAGTCGTGATAGTTTCATTAGTTATACTTATAAGGCTAACTAAAAGCTAGGTAGACCGCACACTTAACCAGCACCTTTAATTCTTATGCATTGCCTGCCATAATAGTAATATCACGAAATTTGAAAAATTATGTCATATATTCATAATTCGATATTATATTGATAGATTAACTAAATATCCGCATCCGCGGGTATTGAAATTATAGATCCGCATCCGCAGATGTTGAAAAACTGACATCCGGTCCACCACTAAATTATATATATATATATATGGAGAGAGAGAGAGAGAGAGAGAGAGAGAGAGAGAGAGAGAGAGAAAATAATAACAGAGTATCTCAATACTTCTGGAATCGATTTCTGTTCAACTTTCAAATGGCTAAAAAAAGGTAATCTCAATTCCAATGCAGACAAAATCTTTCACTTTGAGTGTGACACCGATTCTCTCTCTCTCTCTCTCTCTCTCACACACACACACACACACACACACACACACACAAAAATCCGTGCCTGATTTTAAATCCGGCAAAGAACCTTTGAACAGAAAGTGTATATATATATATATATATATATATATATATATATATATATATATAAAAATATATATATATATATATATATATATATATATATATATACAGGGTGCGGCATAAGTCGTTTTACCGAGAATACTAAAATCATCTTATGAAGAATAAGATTTATTATTCATTACAGAAGTTGTTCAAAGTGTCCTCCATCATGTTCAATATACGCGTTACATATTTGAACCACTAAACAACAAATAGCGCGGCACAGTTCTTTGTTATTATTCAACTTCTCGAATTCTTGGTGTATCAAAGTCTTCATGTAATCGAAGTCCTGAGGTTTCTAGCCGTAGAATATCTTTGAGTATACCCCACATTGAATAATTAATCACATGGAGTTATATCCGGTGACTGAGGAAGCCATTCGACTATCCCACGACGTCCTCTCCATTCTGAAAAATTATCTTTAAAGAATGCACGAATATTTCTTTCGAAATGTGGTCGGGCACCATCTTGTTGCCATATTGTGTTTTCAAAATTAAGATGGTTTCTAAGTGTAGGCAACACCGTATTCTGCAACATTTCCAGACAATTGACGACATTAACAGTGCCGTCAAAGAAATAAGGACCCACAACACCATCCGGCCATTCTTAGTAAAGCCACTTATGCCGCACTTTGTGTATATATATATATATATATCGCATACAATCTGTTAGTTTTAGATTGCAATAAAATTGTATTTTTTTTAATTTGAAGTGGTTACTGTAAAACAAGCAATTATTTTTATTGCTATTTTAAGCTTTATTTTAGTATTATTTTTTGGCGCGGGGAGAGGGGTCCTTTCTTCTTGAAATATTTTTTTAAAGGATCCAAAATAAAAAAAAATTAAAATTTCTTTTCCACTCGTCACAGTCACAACTTATAGAAGGTTGAGCTGTTTAATATTATACGAAGTACTTTTGTACAGTACAGTACAGTAAAGTACAGTTTCTACAGTACAGTATGTTAGATTTTTTTTTGGTAAATGATGTCACTTCAATTTTGATGTTTAATATCGTTTCAAAGAACGTAAAAATTGTACATTAGTTGCCCATCATGATGGAACCTTTTAGAAGCAAAACATTTTAACCCACTAACAAAATTCCAGGTATCAACGAAATTGTTTTAGCCCCCACAAACGAAGATCACGAAGAGTAAAGTGATGAAGCTTTACCTTGCCTAACCTAACCTAACCGGGCATAATCTAACTTAATCTAATACAACCTATAATAACCTAACGTAAAGCAATTTAATTTGACCTAATCTAACTATTCTTTTGAAGGTGAGACTTAATTCTCAGTAGCTAGCGTCCGTAGCTCAATGGGTAACACCGTTTCCCTAAAAGCCAGTGGTTTACAAATCTTTTCACACTGCAACACCCCCACCCACACTTTGAAAGAAGCAATCGTACTAAGACACCCCCACCATACGTCACTGTTCACAGTATTAGGCCCTACTACGAAATACGTACGGAAACTTTCTATTATATCCTATCAATATTAACAAAAAAAATATGGAATCAATTACTGAGCACAACGCCGCACCTCTAATATATATATATATATATATATATATGCATTTAACTGCAATGACCACGCAGTATATAAATGAATAGAAACGACATAATATTAAGGAACGTTTCTGCACACGCGGAAGAGAAATAACGAATAAATGAAAAATGAGGCGAACCGCCCGGGAATCGAACCCAAGGCCTTCCAATTGCCGGTTGGATGCGCTACCATTACACCACGGACCTCAATCATTCACAAATCGAAATTCTCCTACATAGGGCAGTGAATGATTGTGAATGATTGAGGTCCTTGGTGTAATGGTAGCGCATCCAACCGGCAATTGGAAGGCCTTGGGTTCGATTCCCGGGCGGTTCGCCTCATTTTTCATTTATTCGTTATTTCTCTTCCGCGTGTGCAGAAACGTTCCTTAATATTATGTCGTTTCTATTCATATATATATATATATATATATATATATATATATAATATTAGGGATGTACCAATTACATAATTTTGGCCGATACCGATACTCGTTTTACCAACGATACCGATACTCAAAATAGGGCGATATTTTGCCGATACCGATACCGATACTTTATTTTAAAAATCAATAAAAACATATTTTATCAATAAGTGTTTATACAGTAATAGTCGTACATACTGTAGCACATTCATTGTATGAATATAACGTACTGAAATAAATTTAGTCACAAGAGAGTAGACACTATTTATAACTACGTATGCCACTATATAGTTACTAATTACTACATTACTTTAGTCCAACTCAAGGCCCGAGGTACGTTGCATAAGTATACCTCTAGATATAAGTCCTCCGTAGGCGTTAATGTTTAATTCTAGTGAAAAATTGATGTAATAATCTCGTGATACGCAATTGGTTTCAAATTATTGCAGTTTAAAAATAAGAGGAAGAAATGAAAAATGATGAAACTTCATATGAGGCGTTGCGTGGAAGAAGGGCGACCTAGCCATTTTTGGCAAAAATGAATTATTGCTGATTTTCAGTAGCTTAATATAATATATTAAGCTACTGAAAACAGCAATAATTCATTTTCACCAAAAATGGCTAGGTTGCCCTTCTTCTACCTAATTGTCGATAAATACCTCTCCAACTTAAAATGCATTTTTCTCAAGATTTGATTTTGGCTAGGTCGCCCTTCTTCCACGCAACGCCTCATTATTATGTATTCAATAAGTTTATTCAAATGAAAACTTATTCAATTAAATTTTATAAATAATTAAATATTAAATTTAAAATGAGAACTTGGAAAAGGATCGGCAGTATCGGTCGATACCGATACCGATACTCTAAAACTAGGCCGATGCTGCCGATACCGATACCGATACTCTAAAACTAGGCCGATGCTGCCGATACCGATACCGATACATCGGTACATCCCTATAATATATATATATATATATATATATATATACACACAGGGTGTCTCAGAAGTCGCGCACCATAGGCTTTATTCAGATGTACGAGGTTTACGAGTGGAAATGGTTTATAATGACGTTTAATTACAATATACAGTATGTTCGATAATGTTCGAATAATAAAATTAATAGTATGGCCAGTTAATCAAAAACCTATCTTATAATAATTAAATTGAATGAAGCTACATTAGCCAATGGTGCGACTTCTGAGACACCCTGTGTATATGTTATATGCCAACATCATCAATATTTATTATCAAATTAGGTAGCAATAAACCACTAATTATTTATCTTAAATTTTAGTGTCATTGAGAAGTCATAACAATTATCAAATAAACCGAGTATGCATACTTGAAGAGGAATCCATCAATATGCATACGTGAAGAGGGATTCCATCAATATGAACTTAACTTATGCCTGGATTAAAGAATGTTGAAAAAGAGGATTATGGACGTTTAACACACAATCGTGCCATTTCATCAAAATGAAATGTTTACTATGAAGGAGTCCCAAAATAAAATCGCATTTTTGCATACTACAAATGAGTCATATGCAAACTCAGTTTCATCATGTAGGAGTAGTAAACAAATTAAAAAGGAGTTAATTCCTTTTATACAGGGTGTCTCAAAAGTCACTCTGCACTGCTCTCTCTCTCTCTCTCTCTCTCTCTCTCTCTCTCTCTCTCTCTCTCTATATATATATATATATATATATATTTACCGTATATTCAGAGTATATGTGTATATGTATATATGTATATATGTATATGTGTATATGTATATATGTATATGTGTGTATATATATATATATATATATATATATATATATATATATGTGTGTGTGTGTGTGTGTGTGTGTGTGTGTGTAGGTGTACAGGAACTTTTGAGACACCCTGGACTTCCGTATCTGTTTGACTGACTTTCATTCCGTTATCGTTTTGATTCCTTTGTCGACATCCGTTACATATTCGATCTTTATTATCGGGGTTCTTCTTACCCTAATCAATGTTTTGTAAAAATTAAGGTTATTTATAACTTTGCTTACTTGATAAATTATTGATTTCTTTATCTTTATGTGGGTTTAGGAAAAAATACACTTTTCCGTACGTTTTAACTGGGAAAAAGACATTAACGTGCAATTAAAACTGTCCATTGTTCTCCATCATTTTCCTTTCACGTGTTAGATTTTACATCTTTTAAGAAACAGATAAACTCTCTCATAAATGGTGAAACTTTCAATGTGTTGCACGCACTTGAAGAATAATACGAGTACATCGGTAAAAGTTTTAAGTCAATTTGATGAAATATTTTTAGTTTTATAAAATAAGTTTGATCTGTTTCGGCAAATTGCATTATGTAAAAGGTCTTAAAAATCATACAGTCATTAACACAACAACGGGAAAGTAAAATATTCAGTATTCGGTACAGTTAAGTATTCAATTTTTCCGATCTGTATTAGTGTTAAATATTAGAGAAATACGGGGATTGACAAAAGTAAATAGACACAACGATGATTATCCTCAAGAACAAATGGCAAAGTTTATCAATTGAATGCCAGAACGTGCGTTAGGCTTACATAATGCAAAAGGGAAAATAACACGATTCTAAATATAATGATTCAATAAATCTATTATTATTTATTGACTTTTATTACCAAATCAAAAACTATGAAAAAAAAGAAAGGTGTCTATTTACTTTTGGTAACTCTCTGTAAGTAAGCAAAGAATGTCGCTTGAAATGGCTCTACATAGAAGTCATTTTGGGTCATATAATTACTTAAATATATATATAAATTAAAAAAGTTTTACGAAATGCAGAAGAAAAGTTCTTTCAGATTCTATCGCCGAATTAAAACATATTCACGTAAGTGATGTTCTACACTTTAGATAACGAAAAGAGGCAGAAACAGCGGGTGCCAGCCTTAATGGCACTCTTATATGCAGATTTTTGCCATTAGGAGACAGAATCAGTTAACTTCCTAAAGTTACTCCACCTGAGAACAAAATTACTTTGTAAGTTAATCGCATACATGAATGTCGTAATTGGCCCGTATGAAAATTAGTCTGTAATACAACTAAATAAATATATATATATATATATATATATATATTATATATATATATATATATATACACTCCTTTCGAATGTATACTTTTGCTTGCACACATGCCCACATTTGGTTGCATAAAACTGAGCACTAAATTTAGTGTGCCAACGTCGCTGTTAGAATGTTATACATTGTCTGTATATGTAAGTATATGCATGTTATGGAAGAATATTGACATGTGTAAAAGGCTTTACGGTCTATGTTTTGAACATTTACTGAATCAACCAATATATATATTTTTTTATGTAGGAAGGAGGGGGCTAAGGGCGAGCCCCCGCAAAAGTGATCCCTCCACAGAAGAAGAGAGTCAAAAGCAAGGTTTCCAAGGCTCAATGATGCCTTTTTTCTTTTTTTAATATAAATTTTGAAAAGATTGTGTAGTGTGTAAGATGCATGTATGTGTAGTGAGGAATAGAAGGAGAAGTGTATGTTTGAGAGCATGCTGGATATATATATATATATATATATATATATATATATATATATATATCAGAGGCGACGCCAGGCTTTTGTGGATACTCAGGCTCAAACTTTTCAAGCATATAATACACTGTATAATTTGATACTTGTTTCACTGTGATATGTATTATTTATGATAATTAGAATATTTTTAACTGGTATAAATTTAAGAAATAAAACATCGCCTGGTGCTACTGTAGTATGCGGTCTACCTACGATTCGGCGGTCTACCTTTTAATTATAGCTTCTTATCTTGTTTACTAATTGTTTGTTTACATCCCATTGTCAATCGCCCTTGACGATTGGTTAGGTTTAGTCATGGTATTTTCGGTAGTTTTAACGAAAATATCATGACTAAACCTAACCAATCGTCGGTAGACCGCATACTACAGTAGCACCCATCGCCTTACCTCATTTATTCATACATGAACTTCAATCTATTAATTAGGTTATTAATTAGTTCTTTCACCAAATTTTTCCTTGAAGTAAGTTAATTTTTAAGTGTTAAGTAACTTGGACAATTATTTTCCACCCAACCCACCTTATAAATTATATAATATGTATATTATTGAAAACAAGATTAAGTTTGAAAAAGAGAGATTTGGCAATTCAGCGCAGCATTTTGGACATTTGGCACAGCAGCAAGTCGTCAGGCAGAAACGAATTTGCCCAACTTCGAACATTAAAAACTTGGTTATTCGGTGTATACAAAGTAATAAATCAATTAAAATACTAATTAACTTTACGTATAGTAAATATCCAAATGACTTTATAACATTATAAATAAATCATAAGATTTACATCATAACATGTTTCCAGACATGGGCAGTAATGTATTTGAAAATACTTAAGTACGTATTTAAATAAAATGTATTTAAATACATGTATTTATAAATACTTTTTGGAGAGTATATTTAATTACATATTTAAATACTTTCGAAAACTATTTAGTATTTGTAAATACCTGTTTTTAAATACATTTTTAAAATACTTTTTTGTGAACTGTTCAATTTTGCGACGATGTACAGTACTAACCACCCAGTATTTAACTGGTACCACAGAACACAGTAAAACATTTTTGAAGGCGCTTGTGCTTCCAGAAAGTTCCCAGCTCAGCAGCTGGAACTTTCTGGAAGCACCTTGAAAAATAGAACTTCCAGCCTGAGGCATCGTCATATGTGGTTGTGTAAAGTTCAGCGCTAACTGTGAAATTAGCCTTAACCTATTGATGATATTAGACGAGGACAACATTTGTAACATGGCTGCAGCAAGTGGAAGTGGTGAAAAAGGTGGTAAAATAGAAGTTGTTGATGGTGGAAATGAAAATAAAAATAGCGAATCACACCTGCACCCACTTTTTGATGGAAAATATTTCCGAATAACTTCCAAAGATGGTAGTAAAGTGAAGTCTTTGTCTTCTGTGTGTGCCACAAAATAATTGCAGCGTCTACTTCTGCAACTTCTTGATTTTATTTTACTCTAAGCTAATGTTAGTGATTTTATGTGCTTTTTGAAAAGTATCTAAATTGTATTTGAAATGTATTTAAATACATTTTAGGAGTAATGTACTTAGTATTTAAATACTTTCTGAAAACCTGAATTTTATTTAGTATTTAATTACTTTTATTTTGAAGTAATGTATTTATTATTTAAATACATCTAAAGTATTTACCGCCCATGTCTGCATGTTTCAAAGAGAGACGTCAGGCTTAAAATTGTTTGCCTGACAACCTAGTGATAAGACGCGGAATTGTGCATTTTTATGCGAGTTGTATGGCTTTGTTATTTGAGAAGATGAGTAATAATACAGTAATAATTAACTTTATGTACAGTCACAGTGTATATGCAAATAGCTATATAACCTTATTTATAAATCCTAACATGGTCATTATAACATGTTTTATAAAGTAAAGATATCTGACTCAAAATTTTTAGCCACATATCTTCCCTCTTTTCTCACGTCTCTCTCCCCACCCTCACTGGGGAAATGGGGATTAGCTGATAGATGGGTGGATGGAAATTTTTAGTCTGAAAACTTGACAAGAGATGGGATTGTGTATTGTTAGTTTTTTTAAGTCCCTAGCAGGAGAAATAACAGGTCAGGCTCAGCCTCACCTACCTGAACCCCTCCGTCGCCACTGATATATATATATATATATAGATATATATATAGTGTTGTCAAAATAATGAACACCATATGGCAAAAGAAAATCTTAATGAAATATAGCACACATTAAGATGTAGAGGAAATAAAATAAACAATTATTTAATATCGAAAAGCTGTTCCACGGACTTCATGAAGAACTAACTGTAAGGCAGCGACCTCGCCGCAATTCCCAGAATTGCGTCGCGATCACTGCAGTGTGCGGGGCTCCCATTCTGTGAATGTAAAATCAAGCACGACTCGAGTCGTCACGATCCAGTTCGTCAGTCGTGAGTCGCGAGACGATCCTGTGTGCGGCCGGCGTAACGCAGCTTTTAATATAAAAACAATGACTTCGTATATCATGGCGAGATCAAGACTGAGTGGAAGGTCAGTTTTACCACAAATGCGAAAGGAGTTGACGATTAAGGTACTCCAGAATGAGTTTAATAGGATTCGTGTCCAACCTTCTAAGTAGGAAAAGCGTGCATCTATTTTGGGCTTTTTTCTTTAAGTTGCTGATATGGATCTGTAACATCGGCACAGCCTTTGACAACGAATCTACACTCAACTGTAAAATACTGTTAAAGCAGTGATGGGAGATGAATTTTCACGAATGTATATTTCCACTGCGTTTAGCAGAGCTAAGACGTCCTTCACTGAATGACAAATAAGTTTTTCCAGCATCCTAGATCGCTTCTCACCCAATACAGTAAGAATACTGTGTTGGAAAGCTCTGTGCTGAATCCTGCAAGGATTCCCCAAATACTTTATTAGCTACTCTCCGTATACCCATTTGCGTTCATTTGACGCGAATTGATTAAATATAATATCGTCCAGGAACAACATAAAACTCCAAAATACCAAAGACCCGGGTATCATCTTAATCCATGTTAATCTTTGCTTTACAATGACGGATAAAGTCGAATTGTTCATTGCGACAAACTGACCCTATTTGCAGTTTCTATACGCCTTGTGCGCTTATATTTGACCTAAGTGGATGGACTTTTTTTTTTGCTCTGCAACCACTGTGGTCTTATTTAGATTTTTGCGAAACAGAAATCTTGTTATTTTCATGTATTTGCTTCGTGTACTTTAAAACTAAGAATATAAATGAGCTCAAATAAAAAGTATTTATAAAGTATTTATATTTAGTAGATTAAAAGTAGATGGAAGATACATGAAACAATTTGGTTCCTGACAAGAAGGATCCTCTGAAATTTCGAAAAAAAAAAAATGAAAAGGAATTTAACTTTATGTGATTTAAAAAATGTTCACATTACTTTCGTTACACCTTCAACCCCCACGGAAACTACTTTCTCTAAATATTCTACATTCAGAGTATACATTTAGACTTAATTTCATTCTCATTTTAAAAGTAGCTACAGGAGATAACAGTTGGTACAGTCAGGATTTAGAATGATAGCCCTTAATTTAACTACAGTATGTTTGTTCCACTACGTGACTATGGGTAAATGGTGAAATGTATCGCAAATATGAAGTGGCACGCGAAGCACCTCCCACGATTTACACAATCTTTGGCAAAGGACAAGTTCTGTTTGAAACCTAAATAACGGCCTTTCTGGTATATATATATATATATATATATATATATATCGTAAAGAACGACGCTTGTATAGGAGAACATTCCGCGCAAGATGAGAAGAGAGAACGAACAAATGAAAAAATGAGGTAACCACCCGGGAATCGAACCCGGGATCTTCCGATTGCCGGTCAGATATGATAACCACTACACCATGGTCTTCAATCGATCAGAAGTCGTAATTCCTCTACATACACGCAGAAATCAATGCCCCGAGGGGGCACCCCTCGCATGCCGTATCTATATATACATTTCAACTGCAAAGAACACGCAGTATAAATAACGTAAAGAACGACGCTTGTATAGGAGGACATTCCGCGCAAGATGAGAAGAGAGAACGAACAAATGAAAAAATGAGGTAACCACCCGGGAATCGAACCCGGGATCTTCCGATTGCCAGTCAGATATGATAACCACTACACCATGGTCCTCAATCGATCAGAAGTCGTAATTCCTCTACATACGCGGAGAAAACAATGCCCCGAGGGGGCACCTCTCGCATGCCGTATCTATATATACATTTCAACTGCAAAGAACACGCAGTATAAATAACGTAAAGAACGACGCTTGTATAGAACATTCCACGCAAGATGAGAAGAGAGAACGAACAAATGAAAAAATGAGGTAACCACCCGGGAATCGAACCCGGGATCTTCCGATTGCCGGTCAGATATGATAACCACTACACCATTTTTTCATTTGTTCGTTCTCTCTTCTCATCTTGCGCGGAATTACAAGCGTCGTTCTTTACGTTATTTATACTGCGTGTTCTTTGCAGTTGAAATGTATATATAGATACGGCATGCGGGAGGTGCCCCCCCCCGGGGCATTGGTTTCTGTGCGTATGTAGAGGAATTACGACTTCTGATCGATTGAGGACCATGGTGTAGTGGTTATCATATCTGACCGACAATCGGAAGATCCCGGGTTCGATTCCCGGGTGGTTACCTCATTTTTTTCATTTGTTCCTTCTCTCTTCTCATCTTGCGTGGAATGTTCTCCTATACAAGCGTCGTTCTTTATGTTATTTATACTGCGTGTTCTTTGCAGTTGAAATGTATATATATATATATATATATATATATATGTGTGTGTGTGTGTGTGTGTGTGTGTGTGTGTGTGTGTTTTGGTGGTGGTTTAATCTACTTCATAACAGCAAGTGCCATTTGACGGAGGGGACCTACAGCTTTACGTGGGATCTGAACGACTGGTTGCTACGTTATCTGAACACAAAAAACGGTCAGACGGTTAGACAATCAAACGGTCAGACGGTTAGACGATCAAACGGTCAGACGGTCATCCATCCAGCTTCTACCCAGACCCAATGTCGTTTAAGTTCGTTGATCTAAGGGAAGCGATGTTGCGGATTACCACGATGTGGTCTTGGCCTTACAGCGAAAGTTGACATTTCCACTAACTCTTCTTTGGGTGGCCGTGGTATTTTAGATTCTCTCTCTCTCAAGCCAAATACATTACGTGCAGCGGGCTAATCATTTCCCAGGCTGTGTGTACCTTAAATCCGAGCGGAAAAAAAGGTCTAAACGTACGCTTACTATAAAGTATATAAAAAGTACACTCTAGATCGAAAGTACAGTCTTTGTATTTTTCATTTAGTTTCAGAGGACAACCGCTTGTCAAGAAGATAACCGTTTCAGCTATTCTCTCTCTACTGTATCTAGTATCTACTCTTAGAGTACTTTATATTTTACAGACTATGTTTAGTAATTTTATTTCGCTCGGATTTAAGGTACACACAGCGAACAGTTTTTAGAGTACATGGCTAGGCTAAACCTAAAACATGCAAATAAACTCAAAACAAAAGAGGAAATAAAAGGTAATAGTTTCAGCGTCTGCATTATCGAATAGCGTACTTTATGCTATACTCCCTTATGGCATACTCTGTATAGAATACTCACTTGAGGAATACTCCAACAGCCTCCATACTCCTTTATGGAATACTCCCTTATGGAATACTCCAAAAGCCTCCATACTTTATGGAATATTCCAAAAGCCTCCATACTTTATGGAATACTCCAAATGCCTCCATCGTTTATGGAATACTCCCTTACTCACATATATTACGCTTACAATATCTGTACAATTTATGAATGATTCAGACTGAAATTCAATATTTCAGCTTTGGAAAATGTTTTATATCAAAGGCGGAAATTGAAACAAGAAATGCTATTATGAAGATCAAATTTTAAGTGTCTTTTTATCTGTTTTATATTTAAAAAGTTAAGGTTACATTAACCGATAAATTAACGACAGTCTTAACAATTGTTGTTATAAACTGTTTGAACAGTGGTGGGCACCGTTAACCAAAAAGTTAACTTCGATAACGATAATCCGTTAACCCCAATTTTTAACTCCGATAACGATAATCCGATAATTTTACTACAAAGTTAACGGAAGTTAACGATAATCCGTTAACGATAACTATTTCTTTACTAACATTTAAAAAAATCAAGGAAAAAAGCTTTAAAACCCATAGAAAATGTTTATTTATGCAAAATCCAACAATAAATAGGTATTTATCTGTATTTTTATCAAGTTTTGCAACTTTTTTGCTTAATAACTTTTTTGAAGTTTAAAAGTTGTAGAGAATGCTTGGTAAGAGAGAACTGAACGGTCTAGTTGACGATAATACAGAAGAACCTAAAAAAAGTAAAATATCATCGTATAAAATATGTAACTAAACTAATAAAATATTAATTCAAACAAAATAGCAAAATTAATTCAAAATAATATTAATTATAATATTATAATATTACGTTATATAAAATATTTTATTTTACTTAACCTTTTTCTGTGAATTTTCAATAGAAGTAATTTTTCTCTATGTAATTATTTTATCTATAAAATATTTTATCTATGAATTATTTAGTCTATAAAATAAAAATACCGGGTGTTTCAAAAGTCCCTCACTAATTTGATTTTCAATTTTCTTTGCAGCTAATCGACCAACGACGTTCATCTTGTGGTAAACTCTTACTCAGTAGTTGAGAATTTTTTTTGAGTCTACATTTAAAGTTTTGCTCCGTTTTCTTCTGCTACCATGCTGACTCTAGAGCAGAGGTGTAAAATCGCTGCATGGCAGGAGGTTTTTCAATCTGTAGTCGAAGTGCAGCGACGATTCCGGGCAGTCTACGGTCAGCATTATGCACCGGATAGGAACACCATCGTCGCCACCCACCGGAAGTTTATGGAGACCGGATCCGTAAAGGACAAACCACGATCAGGAAGACCTCGAAGTGGGCGGAGTGAGGAAAATGTCGAAACTGTCCGTGAGGCGTTTACTCAGAGCCAAGGAAAGTCCATTCTGCGAGCTGCTGCGGAACTGAAAATCAGCGCGACATCTATCCAACGGATTTTGCGGCGTGGTCTCAAGCTGTATCCGTACAAGATCCAGGTGGTTCAGAAGCTGGAACCTCAAGACTACGATTGCCGGGTGGAGATGTGTGAGACACTGCTGCATCACTACGAAAGAGACCCATCGATCCTGGAGCACATGTGGTTCAGCGACGAAGCTCTCTTCCACCTTTCTGGTCGCGTCAATCGGCACAACACCCGCATCTGGGGAACTCACAATCCTGCGGAGATCCGTGAACATGAAAGGGACACGCCGAAATTGGTCGTCTGGTGTGCCATCTCCTCAGCTGGGCTGATTGGTCCGTTCTTCTTCCGGATCAAGATGGAAATTCCGTGAACGTCAACGGAGACAATTACCTTCGTATGCTTCAGGAGTTCTGCATCCCCCAACTGTCAGCTGTAGCTGACATGCAAGAAGTCATTTTCCAGCAAGACGGTGCCCCTGCTCATTACTCGCGTGAGGTTCGCTCATTTCTGAATAAGCAGTTCCGGATCGGTGGATTGGTCGCCGTGGTCCCATCGAATGGGCTGCTCGCTCGCCTGATCTTACCCCATGCGACTTCTTTTTGTGGGGCTACATTAAGAGCAAAGTGTACGCCACCAAGCCGCGAGTCCTCCTCACACTAGAAGAACGGATCAGGAATGCGTGTGCTTCTGTTACTCCCGAAATGTTGTCCAATGTCGGCCAGGAATGCGTAAAACGGTGGCTCGCTTGTTTCGAAAAAGACGGTGCCCACGTTGAGGTGTACCAGTGACTTTCCAGTAGACTTATGAAGCCAAGTTTGATGCCACCAAAATTCTCATGAATCGTAGACTCAGCAACCAAATTGTCATTTGGTTCCTCTTGTAATTGCTATTTTAATAAAATTTTAAAAATAATGAGGGACTTTTGAAACACCCTTACTTTGTCCATGAATTATTTTGTCTATAAAATATTTTGTCTATGTAATATACGCAATTGTTATTTAATTCGACGACAATATTACAATCAGTGAATAAAAACTATTATTCAAATTTTACATACTATATATACTTTTTTAGAGATTTACTAACGCAGTGTAAAAGTACTTATTCATTAGTCATTACTATAAATTAATTTTTCCCAACAGTACATTTTACCATACGTATCTCCATACGTATTAATATATATATATAATATTATAGGACTTTTACTAACGTTAAAAGAACCTTCTTACCTTCAATAAAAAGCGCACAACCTCCCCTTGCGAGATCTGGAAGCAGACTGAAGTTATGGCGGTTTGAATTCATTCGCGGAGCGGTGATCTTCCGTTAACGTGTTAACGGACTTTAACAGACTAAATATCGAGTTGTCGGAAGTTAACTGGTCCGATAACGATAAATGGAAATTAACTTCTGTTAATAGTCCGTTAAAAAAGTTAACTTCGTTAATTAACTGTTATCGGATTAACGCTTTAGTGCCCAACACTGTGTTTGAATCACATAGCAAAAGAAAGTTGAATTTCATAAAGTCGACATTCAACTTCATGAAAGTTGATTGTTTTTGTTCAGGTTCTTGCAGATATATATATATATATATATTATATATATATTATATATATATATATATATATATATATATATAGTCTGTAATCTTGCTTTCGCTTCTGCTCAAATTGTTAATTCCTTACGAAAGTCAGGCTTGTCGCCCCACATTGGACGTACAGATTAATGTGGAAATCAAACCACGACCTGCAAGGGAAGTTTCAAATCATAAAGTCGTAGCCCAGACTTGATCCCACGACCTACCTATCGACATTCAATTTCATGAAAGTTGATTTTTTTTGTTCAGGTTCTTGCAGTTATATATATATATATATATATATATATATATGATGAATAAAACCACGAAGGAAAAAGAAACACAAAGGGGTGCTCAAGCGCTTTCGTCTAATGACATCCTCAGGAACACTGGAGTGAAAGGACAGATCAAGGCAATATAGGTTACAAAAATAAACATACATACATACATATTCATATATATATACATATATATATATATATATATATACATATACATATATATAGTAAGCATAGAAAAAATTGTGGGAGGAGCAAACATTTGTATGGGAGATTGACACTTTTAGCACTTCAGCCGACATTCAATATAAATTCAAATGGCTTGTTTATGAAACAGGTCACAAAAGTTATTATTTTTTAATTTTTTTTGGTTTATTTCTTTATTTCTTTGTGACATATATATCAATTTGGCATCATCTATTAAATTGATTATAAACTTCCCTTTTGAGCTTGAATTTGTAGACTCCACTTACAATTTTTGTTTTTTTATCTGTTGGGTTATTTCTTTATGGTTATTTTGGCTGTGACATATATATCACTAAGGCACTTTTTATATTTATATTTATTTTTATTTCTTTATTCTTTTGTGACCTGTTCCATAAACAAGCCATTTGAATTTATATTGAAGGTCGGCCAAAGTGCTAAAAGTGTCTTTTTTTTTTTTTTTTTTTTTTTTTTTCCATACAAATGTGTTTATCCTCCCACAGTTTTTCTTTACTTACTATATATATGTATATGTGTATGTGTGTATGTATATATATATATATATATATATATATATTATATATATATATTATATATATTTGTGGTTTTTTTTATTTGCCGGTTTATTTCTTTATGGTTATTTAGGCTGTGACATATATATCACTAAGGCACTATTTTGTAATTAATTTTTTCTCAATTTATATTTATATTTATTTTTATTTCTTTATTCTTTTGTGACCTGTTTCATAAACAAGCCATTTGAATTTATATTGAATGTCGGCTGAAGTGCTAAAAGTGTCAATCTCCCATACAAATGTTTGCTCCTCCCACAATTTTTTCTATGCTTACTATATATATGTATATGTATATATATATATATATATATATATATATGTATATATATATATGAATATGTATGTATGTATGTTTATTTTTGTAACCTATATATTGCCTTGATCTGTCCTTTCACTCCAGTGTTCCTGAGGATGTCATTAGACGAAAGCGCTTGAGCACCCCTTTGTGTTTCTTTTTCCTTCGTGGTTTTATTCATCATAAATATTTTTCACGTGTCACTTTCGTGAAATAATTTTTCATATATATATATATATATATATATATATATATATATATATATATATATATATATATATATATATATAATCCATAATCTTGCTTTCGCTTCTGCTCAAATTGTTCATTCCTTACGAAAGTCAGGCTTGTCGCCCCACATTGGACGTACAGATTAATGTGGGAATCAAACCACGACCCGCAAGGGAAGTTTCAAATCATAAAGTCCTAGCCCAGACTTGACCCCACGACCTACCTATCAGCAGCCCAGCATGAAGTTGAGCTAGTGAGTTATGCGCCTTCAAAATTTGGGGGATCAACTTTACTAAAATCGGATATCCACCCGAGGAGGATGCCAGTGGGCGTCGAAACTGTCGTGGAAATAAACTCTGTCTGTTAGAGTTGGTTTTTATTTTCATATTTTGACCTTCACGTAGAAAAAAGTGAAGTTTTTTGCATTTCTTTTTGAGGGTGCATTCTCGGGGAAGAAGTTTTTCCTCCTTTTCGGCATCAAAGTTTCTTGTCAGATGATATAATAATTTCTTTTAATGATACATAATTTCTTTAGATAGACGAAATAGTTTTCAAAACTTCTTTTTGGAGTGATTTGAAACAAGAGATAATATTTCTATGTATAGAAAGTTGCGGGAAATATCAACGTAAGTATAGTTAAGTTAATTCTTCAATTCGTTTCTACACATACAAAATAACGTAAAATTTTTTTCTTTCCTCCGTATCAATGCTGCCATTTTAAAAGTCAGATTTATAAAGACATCAGTAAACAACATTTGTACGGTATGTGCTGTATTTAACCGTATTTCCACGAGAGTATAATATACTGCCTTGATTCTGAGAATCCTTGAAATATGGGTTGGGATTTGTGTTACTTTACGAATGTAAACACGTAATAAATTGCCTTTTATCAAAGGAATGAAATGCGAAATACATTCTACAGGTATTATTATTATTATTATTATTATTATTATTATTATGAGTATTTTTTTTATTATTATTATTACTTTATTTATTTATTTATTTATTGAGAGAAACATAAGCCAAGTTCTGTAGGCGCATAAATACTTCAGTTCTATATCACATTATGATAACTTCAGAAACAGTTAGTCATCGTAAGTTACCTTCAAATAGGTACAGCGGAAGATTGTGAAAGTTCTGAGCGATTCCGTTTCATCCCACAGGGCTACACCCTTACCCGAGGGTAGGGAATGAATCAATTCTCCCAGTGATTTGACCAGTAACCACACTCGATAAAGATGTCCAAAAGAGTAAGGTTATGAACTGCCACGTACATGAGCTCACCAAGTTTTGGCTGGTTGAACTTTTCGTTACTTAGAAGAATTAAACTCAAATGAAGTTGGGAAGTATTGAAATACGCATCTGCTTTCATATGATAAGACGGCGTTATCTTCATAATCCTTCAAAGATTTAATCGAAAAGTGGAAATTCTACCCAAAGAGCAATATACCTAAAAGTAAATACAGCAGTGCCAAGTAAATTAACAGAAGTAACTGAGGGTAACGGAAATGTTCCCTCAGTTCATGCGCTGTCTCGACTAGCTACCAGTTCTAGAAACTCTATACCAGCGATTTCATTAGCATGCATATCAAGTTTAACATTCTTCTGAGTGGTTGACGTAGAATGTTTAGGATAGTGTAACCTCTCAAATAAAAATTTACTGAGTTTTATATTAAACTTTACGTTACGTTACGCACTTATTTTGTTTAACTCATATTCATCAATAGGTTGCGAGCGTTACTCGGCTTCAATTAGTTTGTGGATATTCTGATCAATGGCTCTCTTTACATTCTCAAAAAAGAGAAAAAGAATAAACATTATCTGCAAAAGAAGAGGGTTTATTTATAAATACTGTACGTATATTGTTCATCTCATGTTAGACTTGAGGCCCCGCCTGATGCAGGAGAAAATTACTCTCCTGATAGATGTTTCTTGAAGATACATGTCTACTTCCACTTTTGTTATGTTTCTGAGTTGTTTGGGGAGTGCATTGAACAGTGTTGGCCCTCTAACTATTATTTTCTTTAAGGGTATGGGTATTTTCCTTGCTCTAATTTTAGTGTGGGTAATTAATAAGATGGTCTCCTCCCGTTTTCTACGTCATTTTGTATGATTACTGGGTTTCTTCTGATATATATATATATATATATATATATATATATATATATATATATATATATATATATATATATATATATATATACACACACACACACAAGGTGTTATCAAATTATGTTTCATAAATTAGTATGCATATTCAGGAGGTCACAGTAAACAAAAAAGTGGCTATGAACATAAATCCGCAATCGCTTCATTTCCGAGATACATTGCTTTTTTGCAGATGACGATCCAATTAAAATAAAAGTCGTCAAAGTTTACAAAAATACTACTGCTGTTAGAAATTTTCTGAATGAAGAATATCCTCAGCGGTGGATTGGGTGGCATGGTCCGTCGCTTGGCCACCTAGGTCTTCGGACCTAAATGCAATTGACTTTTTCTTGTGGGGATGTATATATATATAAATTATATATATATATATATATATATATATATATATATATATATATATATATATATATATATATATATATATATACTGTGTGTGTGTGTGTGTATATATATATATATATATATATATATATATATATATATATATATATATATATATATATATATATATATATCACCGAATTTTATATCCGTTAATAACGGGTTACAAACTCAAATCATACTCGCACTGCGAGTATTTACTGCCGTCATAACAACATATCAAATAGTATAGAATTTGAGCTTGTTCACTTCTCTCAAAAGCAAGCAAGACCTCATTGCCTGAAAGCAGACGTTTATGAGTTATAAAATTAGGGGCCGCATTTTCCTACGTTATCTTACCGATTCTTTTGGCAATAAAAGCTGCAAGGCAGCTGAAGTATACGAATGGAGGGGGATGGGGGAAACCGCCTAAAATTAAATAAACGCTCGCATTCACACATAGAAGAAAAATTAATGTCTCAAAGTGAACATTTCAAATTTCACATACGATGAATGAAAACTAAAGTTCTGTTTGTTTCGTGAAGAAAGGAAAGGACACGAAATGAACAACAAGAGAAGGCTTAAAATCCAGATTAACAACGCCATTCATATCGGACGCTGAACGACTGATAAGAACAGAGTAATCAGAGGGATTTTCGGGTCTCTTATTCGTGACGATTTTAATACATAAAATAGCGAATATATTTGGGACGCCGACATATGAAAATACGAAATGATAATTCAAATAAATATAAACGTGGGCAAGTGGCTCACTGGGTAAAACACCGTTCCCTATAAGCGAAGTGAAGACAATGAAGGCGGGTGTTCGACTACCGATGGTGCAGGTAATACTAATCCGGAAATTAACGCAACGGACCCCAGTGGTTGGCCAGAGCACTGTGCCAGTTTCTGACCCTTCTAACTGATAATTAAAATTATAAAAGCAGAAAAGAATTCTTATCAAGTGTAACTTACGTGAATTAGACTGTAGAGCGCAATAAACAAAAGGTAATGATATTAGCTGACAGAGGTCATAGGTCAGGTTTATAAGAAAATATCCCTGAAAAAGCAACACTGAGAAATGGGCATAGATTTTTGTGATTGGAATTGAAATCATAATCTATTTATTTGCATTTTGAATCGGAATCGGAACTAAAATTGGTTTTCATTTAGATGGAATCCGAATTGAATTTGATTTTTTTTTAATTTGATTAAAAACAAGAGGTACGTATATTTACCTATCCACATGCCAAGGTGACTCAGAGCAATAAAAATGAATGATGTATCTCACCCTGGTATTAATGAAGAATTATTTTTTTAAGCAAAGCTTACAAATGTTCGCCTTTAGCTGCTGGATTTAAATAGGTTAAAAGTTCAGTGTTGCACGGGTTGTTTGACCCCTTCGAAACGTTTGGTGTCATATGGCAAAGGAGTATACAACTTAATCCCGTGTACTAAAAATCACAAGTCACGACGTCTGAGAAGGGATTCGTGTCCCCGCGTCTCACCACATTCACGCAGGTCGAATTCAGTTCATACTCGTACCTGTAGGACCTGTAGATATGACTCCAAAAATACCTGAACAGAAAATATTTACAGTAAGAAATTTAGTAATACGAGGAAGATTAAAAAAAAAATTTCTAAAAGAAAAGAAAAAATAATATACACACACACACACGTGTGTGTATATATATATATATATATATAGGGCGTTCCATAAATCCCGTTTCCGCTTTTTCCTCAGGAGTGTAACTTACTTCCATATTAGCCATTGCGTATTATTCTACCTGCAACGAAAAAAAAAGGTCCCAAAACAAGACATCACTTTGAACATTTGTTTTAGTTCTAATGTACGAGGGCCACTCAATATATTTTTCCCCCACCTTTTTTTTCTTTCCAAGTTTCCTTGTAAGTTACAGAAATTTTGTACACAAGTAGTCGCATATCTTTTTTACATTTTTATTTTTACACCTAGTCTCCATCCTTTTCTACGGCTTTCCTCCACCTCGAAACAAGGGCCTTTATTCCTTGCTGGTAAAAGTCCGCTGGGTTCCGCTCGAGCCACCTCTTAACCTCCTCAACAACCTCATCGTCACTTTGAAACGTTCTTCCACGAATAGCATCCTTCATTGGCCCAAACAAATGGAAGTCTGAAGGTGCTAGATCCGGGCTGTATGGAGGGTGGGGTAACACAGTCAAGCGCAATTTGTGATGGCTTCTCTTGTTTGCAAACTGTTGTGTGGTCTTGCGTTATCGTGCAAAAGAAGGACGTCTTCCAGTTTTCTCTCCGGTCGAACTCGCTTTTTCGTCTCTGGAGTCTCTGAAGGGTAGCAATATATGCCTCTGAGTTGATCGTTTTTCCTTTCTTCATAATGTTCACCAGAATCACCCCTTTCATGTCCCAGAAGATGGTGGCCATAACCTTTCCTGCAGAGGGAGCCATTTTGAACTTTTTCTTGCATGGGGAGTCTGCGTGATGTCACTCCATGGATTGGCGTTTTGTTTCAAGTTGAAAGTGGTGTACCCAAGTCTCATCACCAGACACAATTTGTGAAAAGAAGTCATCCCCTTCTGTCTCGTATCGAACCAACGACTCAGAAGTAATTTCTTTTCTTTGGGCTTTGTGCTCTTCAGTCAGTTGGCGAGGAATAAACCGTGAACACACTTTTGAGTATCCCAGTTGCTGAATTATCGTATTCACACTTCCTTCACTAATTCCTGGCTCCAGTGATAGCTCTTTGTATGTGACGCGCCGATTTGATCGAATGATGCTGTTAGCACGTTTCTCTCTGTTTACGGCGCACATCACTGTCAGACGCCATTTTCAAAACTGCGTTAATCATCGGTTTTATAGAAAGGCATTTAAAAGCGTTTTATACAAGGAGGGGCGGTTCCAACTGGAAAAATCGGGTTTGTGAAGCGCAGAAAGTTCAAACTTACAGCCCAAAAGACATTTCAGCCCCCATGGCCTATTGTTTAGCTAAGAAAAAAGGGTGGAGCAAAATATATTGAGTGCCCTAGTATTACTTTTGTAAATTTAATTTAAAATAAATTTTCCTATGAGACCGGACTTATGGGACACCCTGTATATACTAACATATGGTGAAAATAAGCCCAAAATATAATGTATCTCTATACTAACGAAAAAGCTCATGAATACTAAGACCTTATAATATATATATATATATTATATATATATATATATATATTATATATATATATATATATATATGTGCAATAAAATCACAGAGGAACACGTGATGTTTTTAATAAGCAAAGAACCACAGGGAAAAGGAAAAGGAAACACGAAGTCCGAGCGCTTTCGTGATATATTCACATCTTCACATCTTGTCCCCGAAGATGTGAATATATCACTAAAGCGCTCGGATTTCGTGTTTCCTTTTCCTTTTCCCTGTGGTTCTTTGCTTATATATTAATATATATATATATATATATATGTGTATATATATATATATATATATATATAATAATTAGGCTTATAAAAGCATTATAAGTGCTCTTTTATATGGAAACAACGGTGTTCAAGCTTTCCCACCGAACTGTAAATTGCCTTTCTAAAAATAGAAAAAAATTGCTGTCTTTGCCTTTATGATTAGATTGAAAATATGTTTAATGGTGGCATTGTAATGCACGTGAGATGCCGTTCTAATATAAGGGAAATTTGCGGGTTCAGAACTGCTTTTAAGATATTTAAATTAATATTTACGTGGAAATGAGATTACAGTCTATCCTCCGCTTCCAAACAAGGTCGGAGATCGGGCCGGGATATCTTTGGGAAAATACTCTCCCACGGAGGGCAAAGGAAATTTCAGACTTGGGCAGGGCTCCCGTCAAAACTGCCGTTGGAAGTTTTTGCTGGTTCGTGTGGTACTATTCAGTCTCGAGATGAAGCACCATTCCCACCCCATTGAGAATGGAAAATTGGTTCTTAGATAACGCGTCTTCCTACGACTACATAAACTCTACATCTTACTATACCCAATCAGGAGGGCCAGAAACTGACACAGCGCTCAGACCAACTAATGCCGCCCATTGCGCTAGTTCTTGGATTATTATTATTATTACCAGCGCCATCGGGATTCGAATCCTCAACCTCAGTGTCTTCCCTTTGCTTATAGGAAAACGGTATTACCCACTGAGCCACGACCCCTGTACACCCCTCCTTAAAATAAGTATTGAAATTGATGAAGAAACTTTTAACAAATAACAAATAAATAAACGTTCTTCATATATTTTAACTTAGGAAGGGTGATGAGGATATGTTTTTAGGCCCTTAACTTCTTTATATTCATTACGAAATTTTTTAAATAAAATTGAATTTATTTTTATTAATATCGTTTGAATGCGTTTCGCAAATTTTTTTTCAGCGTAGGCCTCTCGCAACTTCAGAATAACGCAAAAACCTCCGTGTTATTTCATTCTCGCATAGTAGCCAGTAAGGCAGTGGTTCTTAACCCCTGAGTCGCAACCCAAAATTGGGTCGCAAAGCCGTTTTAATATGGTCATTAAATTGTCATTTATCATTTATTTATGTTATCCCTAATCATTTTACCATTAATTATTTATTTTATTATCTATTACGAGTGAACTGTTTGAAGGCTTGGGTCGCCGAGCTAGCCTCGCGACCAGAATTTAGGTCACAGCATAAAAAGTTTAAAAACCACCGCAATGAGGTTTTCAGTCCTATATGTTACATTATTTAAGTTCAGGGCAAAATGTATAGAGACAAGTAAACCTGTCGTAACCATGAAATTGGCATGCAGAAATCTTTTGTAAAACAAGAGTAGAAATTTTAGCTCTAAGGTTTTATTTTTTAGATCTCTAAAAGCCAGGTGTTTTGGGTTATGAATATTCATAAATGAATAAATCAAAGATGTTTCCGATTGTGGAACGGTCGTTCTATTTTAATTTGATGTTCTCATGGGAAGGGAAAACCCAAACCGCTTGGCTGCTGAGATTTATAACCGCTACCCGACCTTCCACAGGGAAGTGCAAACCAGCGGAGTTGGGTTCCGATGTGAAATGGTTGGTTTGCCCTTCGCTGGGTCGTGTAACTTTTGCGAGACAGATTCGAATCCACTTGTTAAAATTGGGCCACGACGTGGGTCATAAAAATTGGGAAATCAGGCGGATTCGAAGAAATAACTATATTTAAATTTATTTCTGGGAAAAGGAGGAGTCTATGCTCGGAAGTCAGGTCAATCTCCAATCAGGGGCACAGGGATCCTGGGAACACCCAGTAAAGACTCCTTCTTTCCTTATGTGTGGGTGAGAGCCTTCGGGGAGACGGCCTTGTGAGAAATAAATGTGTTGACGGGTCTTTCAAAATTGAAAGGTGTGGTCCTTAAAAATTGTAAGGTAGATTCGAGATTTTTAAGTCAGTTGTGGTTCCTCCTCCTGCAGTTGAAAGTGGCTTGGGAAAAATAACTTGTTAAAAATAACTCTGCGGTGTGATTGAGAAAATTCAAGGTTGAGTTAAAACTGTCCCCCGTTATATTTAAAAATTTGGATCCTTTCGTTTACGCGAACTTATCAAATAATTTATCGGTAGCGACCGGAAAAGAGAACTTAGTTTGAAGATCTTAATTAATGTTAGCCAACCGACCAAGAACTTTGTGAATTTCCAATTAATTTAATTTGGTTCAAATTAAATGTTAAACTGTAAGTTTGTGACTTATTGTGCCTGACCCGTCAATTGTTTTGTAAAGGAATCAAATTTATTTGGCGAATTTTTTTTTTTTTTTCTGGAAATAAATCTGCGGTCCTTACGCAGAACAGTCGAGCATAACTTTCCAGATCTCTGTAATTAACCCATTTTCCAATTCATTCTTCGATTTCGACAATTTCATTTAGTGCTATTTGTTTTGTTACACGCAAATAAAAAAAAAAGCTCTCTGTATAAATGATTTTTTTTACTAAAATACTTGTGAACATTTTCTTTAAATTAATAATTGGATTTTATTGTAAGCAAAATTAGTAATCATACATCAGCCTATTGCTTTGAATTTATGTACTAATTTGAGTGAAATTTAATAAACTTTATAAGAGGGCGTGTGTCGTTTTTTATGCTACCTTGCAATAGGCCTCTCTTGTAAGCTGAGGGTAACTTAACATTTAAAGTTTGAAATCTAAAGTAGGCTTTCAATAAGCCAAAGGAACTTACGCATATCAAATTAAAGGGCCATCCGAATGGATAGGCCGAGTCATCCTGAACGAAAAGAATACGAGCGTAAGAAATAAGTTGCAATAGAAATAAAGGGGAGCAGCACATAAATAAAAGGGTTGCGCACAACATAAATGGTGTCAGTGAAGTGAAATAAAAAAGGGTGTACACCACAGGAATAAAAGGGTTGTGCACTACAAATCTTTACGTAATATTAAAGGCAAAATTAAAATAAAATAAAATAAATTAAATATGAATAATCCAATTAAAATTTGTATGTCCTACGTTGAAATTATCTTAACAATTTTAATAGTTTTAATATTCTTATATAAATGCAGTATACTAGCTGTTTTGTTCAGCACTTGCTTGGGGTGGGCTGATTGTATTAAATTTTAATTATTCAAATCGTTTTTCATTTTTGTCGTTTCACTCCTTAGATTAAAAATATTATATGATACATATACCTAATGGGCCCGAAGGCCCCAGCACTGCAATAAAACTATAAGAAAGAACGCAGCCATAAAAATCTTGAGTTCCACATTGTGTCAAGATTTGTGAAGCTTAAGATTTTCATGTCTATAGTTTTATTGACCAAATAATTGAACCCCCAGTAATTGGGGACCACAGACCCCCAATTACTGGGGGTTCAATTATTTGATCAATAAAATTATTATAGTCATGAACATCTTAAGCTTCACAAATCTTGACACCATGTGAAGCTCAAGATTTTCATGGCTGCGTTCTTTTCCAACCAACCAACTAATCAATCAATTCAGCTCTTTTTAGAGACCCAAAAGTTAAAGAGACCCAAAAGTTCATGGATAAACAGACTTACAGACAGAATCACACACAACTTGCTTATATATATATATATATATATATATATATATATATATATATATATATATATATATATATATATATATATATTCCTATTAATTTGTGAGGCATTATTGGCGTTTTAATTCTTTGCATCTCCACTATATAACGTTAATAAGTTAGCTTTACCGTCCAGTAATTACGTTAAAATTAACTTCTATCAAATTATTTTTAACACAATGAATCTGAACTTTCATTTTATTATTTTTTACTGAAATATATTTATAAAATAAGTACAAAGAAAATAAGTAATAATTTCTCTGATGATAAAATAAACATTAAGATGAAATAGCTTCCGCTGCTGCCCTTTCCAAATTAACTAAAAGGATTTAGGATCACTCATATTTAATCCAGATTTGAACTAGAGGCAGATTTTGAATCTGAATATCGACATCTATTTTTTTTTTCGCTCTCGGAATCACAATCGGAATTGGAATAAAAGACTATTTTGCATGAAGGGGAATTGGAATTGAATATAAAAGAACAAAGGGAGTTGTTGTTGTTGTTGGTTACCCGATCAGCCCACCCTGATCGAGCAAGCCGGCGCGGTGGCACGCAGGTAACCGATCGCCCTCTCCGGAGTGGACCAGAGGTTCAGCGCACTAGTGATTTTGTGTTGTGTTCGTTGTTGTGCTAGAGCGGTACAGTCTGTCATAATGTGTTCAATTGTTTGTGGTGTTTCCTGGCACAGGTGGCAGGTGTCGTCTGTGGAGTTTTTCTAGTCTCTGTTTATATGTCCGTAAGTTGGGGTGATATCCACATCGGAATCGTGCTAAGTTAACTCGATCCGATCTGCTCAGGCTGGTCTCTGACCAGTTAATCGGTGGCGGCTTCGCACCTAGGACCGCATTCGGACCGAGTCGTGTCAGTGTTTTGTGGGTTAGGTGTGTATGTATGTGTTTTCTGTACTGTGTGATGTCTGTGGGGCGTGGTATGGAATGGAGTATTTGGTTATAATGTCTCTCTGATGTTACCTTAATGGTGCGAGGTGTTGGTGCATGATTGTACACGTAGTGGCAAGGGTGTTGTGGGTTAGTTGTCGCTGCTGCCATGAATCGTGTTCCCCTCATGTCTAAATGTTCGCTAACTTTCAGTATTTTTGTTCCTGTGTGCAGGTGTTCTATTGGTGTTGTTTGAGTACATCCTGTAGTGATACGAAGTGCGTTGTTTTGTATTGTCTGTAAGGTGTTTATGTGTGTATTTGAGATAATGGGTGCCCAGCATGGGCTAGCATAATCCATAACTGAGCGGGTATATTTTTTGTATATGAGTGATGTTGTTTCCTGCTGGTGTCCGAAGTTTGTGCCTGTTAGTACCCTAAGCGTGTTAAGTCTTGACGTACCTTTGTTTTTAATGTCCTGAATGTGGTTTGCAAAAGATAATGATGTGTTGTATGTGACCCCAAGTATTTTGGTCCTGTGAGTGTGTAAAATGTTGGTGTTGTTTAGTGTAAGCTGTGCAGTTATCAGGTGTTCTTTTGTGCTGCTTGTTAGCAAGGTGATGGTTGATTTTGTGGGCGCTACTTTGAGTCTATTGTGTGTGAGCCAGTCTTGTATACTGTTTATGTATGTTTGTAGATTATTTGTAGCGGTGTCGATGTTGTTGTGGGTAGATGTTAGAGTGTTGTCATCTGCATATGATGATAAGGTAAGCTTGTTATCTATAGGTGTTGGAATGTCATGCATGTATAAGTTGAAGAGTGTTGGTGAGAGAACAGAGCCTTGAGGGACCCCGTTCGGAAAAAGCTTGTTTTTGGATGACTTGCCATTAAATGTGAGATGTGAGTATCTTCCTGAAAGATAGTTACTCAGCCAACTTTTGGTGTTATTGTGCATGTTTGTGTTGAGTATTTTGTTTATGAGAGGGAAGCGTGCGATAGCATCAAATGCTTTACTAATGTCTATTGTTGCTCATAGTGTACGTTGAGTTGGTCGTCTGGAGTTGATGCCATCCATGATGTGCTGCGTGAGGTTAGTGAGTAATGTCGTGGTTGAGTGATGAGGTCTGAATCCATGTTGAGTAGGCGATAGTGGTATGTGTGGTTGGTGATTAATAAGATTAGTCTTTCTGTTACTTTGGAAGGTGTGCATAGTAAAGTAATGGGTCTATGGGAAGCTGGTTCTGTTGGATTTTTCTTTGGTTTGAGTAGTGTAATAATTTTACCTTTTTTCCATATGTCAGGAATAATACAGTGTTGGTATGAATATGTGCTGATGTTTGTGAGAGCTAGTATTCCCTCTGGGCCCAAGTGTTTAAGGTTTATGTTGATATGTTGTCTGGTCCAGTAGCCTTTGAATTCTTAATGTTTTTGATGATCTTGGTGGTCTAGTCTGTATTGAAAGGGTGTAATGGTCGTGTCGAGTCTGTAGGTTTTCTTGTGTCTGGCTGTTTGTCTGTCTGCGTGTTTCTAGCTGTTGTCTCTGTTTAAGTGACTTATCTTTGCGTAGTGATTAACTAGAATGTTAACTTGTTGTGTATATGTTGGGATATTATTTTGGCTGCGACAGATAGCCGCGTGTGAGGTGTGAATGCCGCTCTTAGAGTGGGTAATGCTGTTTATAGTCTTTTATAGCCTGGATGTATCTGTGGAGTGGTTTAGTGTTGTTATGAATTCCCTAAATGTTTCTATTTGTTTTTCTTTAAGTTTGTTGTTTATTTCTGTGTTGAGCTGTTGTATCTGCTGTTTTATGGCTTCTGTGTGTGGTGTTTGTGTGTTATGTTTGAGGTTGTTACGTTGCCTTTTGAGGTGGGCTATTTCTCTAGTGTAATTTGGGTTGTATTTCCTAATGTTGCCCTTGGGTATGTATTTGTTTGTATTATTGATGGTCTGATTATATGTCTTGAGTGTTGTATTGATGTTTATGATGGGTGTGCTGTTTAATGTGGTAAATTGTTCCTCAGTCTGTATTTTGAACTGTTCCCAATCAGCTTTCTTGTAATTTCTGTAAGTGTGCCTAAGGCTGTTGGGGAAGAGTGTAGAACGTGTTGTAATGATGATGGGCATTGGGCAGGTGGTCTGAGGAGAGTTGTTTTTCTGTTCTCCAGTGTGTATGTGTTGCTAGTGAGGGGAACAGAACGTTATGTCTGGGGAGGAGTTTGAGTATCCTGCTTGATGTGGTATGTGTGTATGTTCTTCTGTATTGTTAAGAATGAAGAGGCTGTTTAGTTGTGTGGCTATGTTGGTGCCTCTGGTGTCGCTTTGGTTGTGCAGGTACCAACTAGTGTCTTTAGCGTTGAAGTCTCCTCCTAAGATGACATTAATGAGAAAGGCCAGATTGTGTAACTGTGGATTGTAATTGGCTGGCACCAATTTTGCACGTGTTTTAATGTTAACTGCCTGTATTTCTTTCGTGGTATCTGCTTGGATTGTGTTTGTAATGTTTTGGGTGGCATCAGTGTAGCTAATGCTTTTACGTATGTAAGTGATGAGTCCACCCCGTGACCCCCAGTACGATCTTGACGGATCGCCGTGAAGTCAGGGATGGTGGGTGTTTTGTGTGTGCATTTTAGTTTTGTTTCTTGTATAAGTGCTATGTGAATGTTTTGTTTGTGTACGAATTCCCTAAGCTGCATGATTTTGTACTGCATTGTACTGCATTACATTGTACTGTAATATGTTAATATTATGCTTCTGTATGTGTCTCATGGTCCTATTGTGTCTATGTCTTTGTGTATGGTGACATGTGTAAGGTGTAGTGGGGCCTGGATTAGTTTTAATGTCGCCGGAGAGTAAGAGTAGTCCGGGGAGCACGCAATTGCTCCCCGTAAATGGGAAAAATAGCACGCTGGTATAGGTCCGGCCACGGGAGCCGATCGGCACTCTGACTGTGCCACGCAACAGGCTGTCGACTGCCACTCTGGCCAACCATAGACAGCCCGCTGCACGGAGATTTCAGGAAGTTTGGCCACCAGCGCGTTGATGTTTCGGTTTGACGTCGCCTCTTCTTTGTGTTGACGTGTCCCACGCTGGAGGATACAGCCACTGTTAGAAGCTTCCTCGTCAGCTGCTAACTCTCGACATACGTTGAGATTTTTAGCTCCTTCCTATCAGTTTCTTATTATCTTTGGTCAAAATGTGCTGTTTAATACTGTCATTTCGTTTTGTACCTTATTTTCTTTATTAATTTGTCCAACAATTTGGGATTGGAAGTATATAATGAAATTATTTCCGGTCCTGTCCTTCAAATGTTTTGATTAAAAGTTCTTTTAGGATTTTCTTTCAATCAAGAATAAAGAGAATGAATTCTTTACTAAATTTTGCTTTATTTTGCGGAAGTTGATATCTTTCTTCAGATGCTGTGTACCTCTCACCTATATCACAAAGGGAGTTGGGAATTGCAACTGTATATATATATATATATATATATATATAATATATATATATATAATAGTGTGTGTGTGTGTGTGTGTGTGTGTGTGTGAGAGAACTAAAAAATAAAAACCACCAAGGAAAAGAAAACTTTATCAACCGAGCGCTTTCGTATGTGCTTAACAATTCATTATAAAAGTATGAAGAAGATACCCTAATAATGTATTGTTAAATACATACGAAATCGCTTGGTCGATAGCGTTTCCTTTCTCTTTGGTAGATTAGTGCATGTATTATATTACGTTTTAAAGCGAATATTTTCCATACTCAATGAAAACTCTCACAAATATTAATTTAACAAAATTAACTTAACCTAACATAGCTTCACATAACTGGCTTTAATCTATAAGCTATTCTACTTATACCAAATATTTCCTACAACGAAACGCACTTCTCTTAAAGAGAATTAATCAAGAAATCATGAAGACAAAGTGCAAAGAAGCAGATAAAGATATTATTCGCAAACTGGCAAGACCCAGAAACAAATTATCGCAGAAGAAAATCTCATATTAGGAGAGAATCGCGGCAGAAACAGAAACAACCTTCTCATCCTTTATTGGAACACATCTTAGATATTATCAAGCGAAATGAGAAGTCTTTAAAAAGTGTACTGATGGCAATGAAATGAAAGTAGGCAAATATTTTGTGAAGTCACAAAATAGGAAAAAGAAAAAAAGAGCGTGTGACATATATATAATGAAATAGATATTCCAGAAAGGAAAATAAAATCAAGTTTTGTTGAACTATTCAGGAAAAGACAAAACGTGAAAACTTGGAGATAATATTACTGGTTGTAGATAAATCTTCAAATAAGCCAGCTGGAACGTTCTCTGATACGTAAATGGAATAAAATTTAATAAAAACTTTAAAAAGCTCAGCTCACAATTTAATAATGTTCCAAGATTTTACTTTGTTATTTATACACTATATAATACTGGGAGAAAATGTGTAAGGTTTTCTAGAACGAAGAAGGTTTAAGAGAAGATTAGGAGCAACCAAGTTTGATGTTGTTCTTTACAAATGAATTTATTAGATTAGATGTTAACGGAAAAGATAACACAAAATACCAGGAAAATACAAAAAAATATACTATACCATTACTGAAATAACAACCCATATGGTAACAAAATCATATAAAAAACAAAAATGAATGCTTAGCCCTTTACTGCACGAATTTTCTGTAGAGTTAAGTTATGAATGCGTGTATTTGACAGGTTACAAATTCGTCCGTTTATGCAGTAAAGGGTTAAATTAAGTGAATTTGAAAGTTTCAATTTGAACTCTAAGATCACAAATTGGCATAACAAAAACAAATGGTTGTAATTGATTCGAAAACTAGTTTCAAGGATAAAAAACTTCAAAAGCGATGTTGTTTTCCTTTGAAGTAAAAGCGACAGAAATGACAACAGGAAAGACAAAACGGAAATAAATAAGAAGAGAGAGAGAGAGAGAGAGAGAGAGAGAGAGAGAGAGAGAGAGAGAGAGAGAGAGAGAGAGAGAGAGAGAGAGAGAGAGACTAATCACGAAACTAACATTTGAAGGCAACACAAAGAACTTGATAAGAAAAATTTTTAAGGATATTGATCGCTTCATAAAAGTTCTAATAGAAAAATAGATGTAAAAGCGACATTGAAAGAGAATCCAAGATTTTTCTATATAACTTTCCACAAAGGAAAACAAAGAACGAACTGACCAAAGCACTTCTAATGAAAGAAGATAACACTAATTGGTAATCAAAAAAGATATATAAAAAATACTGCGAATCAATTCCCAGTGTTCCAAAAACGAATAAAATATTTACTTTATGATAACATTTTTGTTTTCATTTTTTGCGAAAAAGAATTACAAAGAGAGATTATCAGACGACTTGAAAAAGCAAACATCTTTCATATATATATATATATGTAGCGATCAGACAAAGAAATTTCTTTCCCCGCTATTCTCAAACATCATTGAATCAAAACAAAGGCTACGTACGTGGGCATGAAACAGGCCCACACAGGAAACAGATTCTGTGGTATTTCCCAAAGCGACCACCAGAGGACGTCACCAAGGCCTATAAAATGCAGCTCTTCCTCAATTCATTCTCACTTCTCACTTGCCATTTTCTCGTCTTGGTCGTCACGTCTCACTCTCAGCACCTTCGTCAGCAACACCACTCGTCAAACCACCCGCTCTCCGGCCTCCGCCGGAGAGCGGCTGCTGTTCGTCCAAGGCTCCGGTCGAGCCTACACGAAATCTATCATCAAGTAAGGCTTTCTACAATATCACTCCACTCGTTACTTTCTTTTCGTGAATCTACTCTCTCCACGTAGTGCCGCTCTACCTCAGCCGGCCTCAGTCCCAAGTCACACTTCAATTATACAAGAACGAAGCAACATTTGAGGCGACTCTACAATTCCATCTTGCAAGAAAAACATCACTGCTGTAGGCGTTCCGTTGGCCTCTTACCACAAGTCTCTACCGGCTGTCAACGTTCATCCTCTCGCCGGCAAGGCCAACCTGACTACAGAAACAACCTTCGAAGCCCAGGTCCATAAACCTTCTGTAGGCTACAAGCTACATCTCCACTTTGCACTCCACTCATCCTTCACCACACTTCGATCGGCGCCCGTTCAACAAGTATCTCAACAGGCCCTCTACACTCTCCAAGGTCATCTACGGCCCAACGCAATACGGGCAACCTTCAAGTAGGCCTTTAACCCCCAGAGTTATTCATCATTTGCAGTAAGCCTACCTTTGCCTTCGTGTTAAGCAATTCCCGCGAAGCCTACACAGTGTACACGCGGTCGCGATTAGGCTATACGCAAAAGTGTACGCAAGCAACCGGAAAACTAGCTCTTTCATTAAGACCACAGTAGGCCTATGCAAATGTTGTACCAATACCATAATTTTGTGTCACCCTGTTATTGTGTTCATTCGTGTAATTTACTTATCTTGCATCTCTTTGTTTATGTGATCTTTTACGCATTTCAGTCTTAATGACCTAATCCATTTACTGTACCACCCGTACGTGCATTATTTCACTTATCAATGGGCTTCATTATTTGTTCTGTGTTCCCTTTTGCATGTCTCAGTAGCCTATCTAAATTATTGTAATTACTTAACAATTAGTCTGTATAACCATTTCCTTATTGCTAAGAATCAGTCATATTTAGCATAGTATAAATACCGTTATATAATTGTTAATCACTATAAATACCTTTATTGTACTGTTAATCGCTGTGAACAAATAATTGATTTATTTTCCTAATTAAACACAAAACAACGAAGTAATTTCTCTACTTATTATATATTGTTTATTTGGGCAGTAGTAGGGTGTTTCACATTTCAACTTTTTTTTAAAAACTCATGGAGCATAGTTCTTATATTGTGAGAAATACTGCATTGATCCTAAATATAGCAAAAAAAATTAGATTGGCAATTATTTCGGGTCCCCCCCCGCCTCAAAGACGGACCATCCTTTTGTACTGCATCCCCTACTTTTCATCATGAAAATGCTTGTAAACCCCACATTTCTAATCCGATCTTTATAAATTTGGCATCAAATTGTAGAGGAGATCAATACGCATCTAAACAATACTTAATAATGTGGTTTAGTGAATGTTTGGGCAGTTCCATTCAAGCAGCTTTATTTTTTTCCTGATTTCCTTACATGAGTTTTGATTTTATCGCAGGTAAATTAACTGACATCCTTTAACCGCTGCGAATAAATGTAATAAGTCAATTTGGGTGTGACCGCCACCCATAGAGCATCATCCCAGATCAGCTCTGCGGCGATGGGCTTTGAACCGATAAGTTAAGTGGAAGCAATAACATTCATTCCCTCAACTAATCAATTCAAAGTGGGAACAACCTTGCTGATGCAGCATGGAAATTCGATCCAGTACGGTAGTTTGGATAACAACTGGCCCGAGAACAAGAGTAACATGCATAGACATAGTAGGTTTCAGTTGCACCACCAAAGCCCCATCTTTTTTGGGGGGGGGGCAAAAATTTATGAAACAAAAAGGTTACATGTGAAAAGTGAAAATAAAAAAAAACACCACACTACATTAATTTTATCCTTAATTTTATCTCCTACTACAGATCAGTTTACTCAAAGTTTCTTTCTTGAATTCTGGTAGCACATTTCTGTTTCTTTCAACAACTTGTAGCAGTTCCTGAAATTCATCCTCTTCTTTGCAGTTTCCAAAATAGTCTTCTACAAGTTTGACGCCTCTTTCGGCTGTATCATTAACTACTCTCGCTGAAGTTAAGATTTTCTTCATTCTTTGATAGTCGCCGTCACTCTACCATAACATGGAGACTTCTTTTAGCCATTCTCCAGATGAATTCAGCTCCTTGAAAACATACCAAGATTTTGGCCCAATAAGATGCTGAATTCTTGTGCCTTGTTTCAGGTGGGGAAAGACTGGCTGCCCTTTGTTAAATTTTTCTGGTGGGTCGTAACGTAGAAGTTCTTTGGCCATCTTACTTTTTTCAACATGTGATAAACAGCCGAATAGAGCAAGGACAGACAGTTCCTCCGTCAAGTACCAATAATGTCCATTTAATACTTTCAAAGCTGTTTCAGCAGTATGAATGTCGATCTGCTTGTACCTGAATAGCTCATTATAAAATGTAAGGTCGTTAACAGGTGCATTTGCCGCATTTGTGCAAGAGAGCCAGTATTTTCTATAAACAAGGGTCGTAAATAAGTATATTCTACCAAGCTTTTCATTCATTGAGTCTTCGAACCCGACTTGATCCGAAAATGCGTACATTTTATTGATGTACTGTATATGATAGCTGATATCCAGCGGGCATGATCGAATGTTCCAGGTCGGATCCAATGAACACCCCGCTGCGGAACTTCACCAAGGAGCATCAGAGTGGTTTCTGCAACCTCTCTATAATCATCTCTAGAAAAAGCTTTATCATCTTTGAGGATATCTTTCATAAAATGTATTGAAATATCTTTCAATTCACGAAGATATCGTTCTTTGATTACGAGTTTCTTATATGGGAGATTGGTATTAATCTTGTTCCACATATTTTCTTTGAAGTTCTTAAAGTTTTCATTTTCCGGAGAAATGGTCTTACCAAATATTTTGGTAAAGACTGCGAAAAAAAATCTTTCAGCCATATGGTGGCGGCAAGCTAGCCAGAGTAACTTTTTGTCCAGAAGATCTTCTAACATCTTCCAGGAGCCTCTTATCCACCCAGAATTTGAGGCGGTTGTATCAAATACCATCCCATAGATGTTTTTCTCCAATTTCCAGTCTTTAACGGAGTTAGAAACCGCAGATGCTTGAGTTGAGCCAGTAGAGTCAGCTGTTTTTGGCGCAGATAATAACTTTTCCGAATTATCACCTGATATCAGAATCGTTAGTCTATCATGCTTTCCACTTGAGACATTTGGAAAGAGTTTGTTGTTCCAATGGATTAAATAATATACAGGTGGAACGAAATCAGTTTTGATGGCCTCAAATGTTATTTTTCTTGACTTTCTTGCAGCTCTGAGGGATGTGCTTCGTGATACTGCCATCTGATCTATATTTTTTCCGCATTCAGCTGCCACCACAGAAGCAAAAACGGTTCGCTGTCCATGCTTTAGTTTCAAGCGATCAGCTGTGTTGGACACCACTTCTAATTTGAATATGTTAACTATTCCCGAAGGTCCAGCCTTTGCGATAAATTCGTCAACGTCGGTTGATTCAGTACTGGAACTTTCTGATGTGTTGACCATAGATGTTTCTTTTCCTTTCAAAGATTCTCTCCAATTCTTTCTCTGCCCTTATTTTTCCAGATTGCATTCTCTCCGTTTTCCTCAAACTTAGCAGTATAGATTTTATCTTTTGAGTCTAGACAATATTTTCGAGGACCTCTTTGATCTTCCAAAAACTTTATATCTGCCACTTTATCTGTCGTTGACCTCATTCTGTCCTTCTGAATTATTTCTACTGCATCTTGGCTTGCTATGTCAAAAAGCTTATCATGCAATTCAAAAGGGCCTCTTTCTGTGACTCAAAGTTCTTTCCTCCTTTATTCTTCAAGAGAGATTCATGCTGTTTTATGAGATCAAGCAACATCTTTCTTGGAGTGCTATGCTTGACAACGTCTTTTGCAGGAATTGTAGCCATGTCCCATACAGTCTTTACTTTCTTCAAAACTGCCAAAATGTTTTCTTCCTTTGATACATTAACAGTATTCATTTCGGCTCTTCTCAAAAAATAAAAATGCTTAATAACATCTCCATTTGTTGGGAGCATACACCCCTCCGAAGAAATAATATCATCTTTTAACATGCCCAATATAGAGTCATATGAACTTAGATCTTTTCTTAGAACAGGCCTATGCTTAGACATATTACACTATTTTTTATTTTCATAAACTGAACAAAGTCTGAAAAAAATATCAAAACATTAGCTGTCTGTGAATTGAGTTGTACACAGCAAAGGACAAAAGAAAAGGTAACAGAAAATGAAAATAGAATTATTGGAGAGCGAGTGCACTACCAGTTGATTATGTATGCTTGTCTGCTCTGATAAATCAAAACTTAAAACGAGTACCACACATATACAAAAACACCAACCAACGAACGACAGCTACATTCATCAAAATCGTAGTTACTGCATACTTCAATAGATGGAACTACTCAAGTATTAATGGCTACTAGCAGACAAGCATACAGAATCAACTGGTAGTGCCCTCGCTATACTTGAATAAATATAACTAAAAATAGAATTACTTGAATAAAACTATCCAAACTTTCACTAAACCACATTTCTAAGTATTGTTTAGATGCGTATTGATATCCTCTACAATTTGATACCAAATTTATAAAGATCGGATTAGAAATGTGGGAGTTACAAGGGAGGGACCCGAAATAATTGTCAATCTAATTTTTTTTGCTATATTTATGATCAATGCAGTATTTCTCACAATATAAGAACTATGCTCCATGAGTTTTTAAAAAAAGTTGAAATGTGAAACACCCTAGGGCAGTAGGCCCAAATTGTTGACCCCATAATTATTTCACTTCAATTTTACATAATAATTATAGTAAGCCTACTTTCTTAGCCACATCAAACCGGTGATCCGTAGGCCACTATAAATTGGTGACCCTGGAGTGACTATAAATTGTTGATTCCAGCCTTATCATTAACAATCAATCATTATCAATCAATTAATCATTATTATATTGCAAACTTTACGCTATAAACCGGTAACATTAAATTGGTTAACCGTAGGTAACTATATATATATATATATATATATATATGTTACAGGGAATCTGTGTAACTAGAGATTGCATGAAATCCCTAAAATGTTCAGGGATTTCACGTAAGGTTAAGTCGTGATATTTTCGGTAAACCTACGGGAAAGTTATTGAATGCCTGGTTAGGTTAGTTGAATGCCCGTTTACATGAAATCCCTGAACATTTTAGGGATTTCATGAAATCCCTAGTTACAAAGATTCTCTGTAGCACACACACACATATATATAATACACAGTTTCTGTCCTTCTGTCTGGGCTTCTGTCTGTCCTCCTTACAACTTGCAAATGGTTCTGTTGTGGGAGGATCCTAAGGATATTTATTTTTTCATTCGTACAAGCGTGCGCAGACGCACGCGCGCATCTTTTAAACGAATCCAGATAGAGAAAAAGTTAATTTGAGGAAAAATGTTCCTTTTTGGTCTGTTTAGGCGAAGAGCGTTGTGAGGGTGGTGTGGTGCATGTGGGACACTTCAACCCGTCATTTTTGGGGGATTCCGCCAGCTGAAACTTGAAGGTGCATGAGCTACATACAAAAATGCACTGGGCTTCCTGAGTATATGTTTTACTGTTAAATCATGAAGCAACTCTTTTAGTTTTACGTGGAAAACTCTCGCAACAATATCTGGCCTATGTTCTGGTCTTTGATAAGCTTCAATGCTTTCAGCAATTTCAATCCATCTTGGATTCGAGTAAACGTAATAAATAAATCCGGCTTCAAAAATTGATACAAGATACTAATTTGACTACAGATGTTTTGTATGTTGTTAGTGTATTCCTAAGCCTGTTTTTATGCATGGACACCTTTATGTATCTTTTTCTAGAGTGACAAGTTTTGATTCTGTTAAAGTGTTTGGTGAAAGAATAATGAAAAATCCTGTATTTAAGGAAGTAATATTGCAATAAAGAATTTGGGTTCTCTACTAGTTTTGCAGATCTCTACTAGTCTATATATATATATATATATATATATATATATATATATATATATGATTTATTACAGTGCTCGAAGTGAGGCGGGATGGGGTGGGATGCCATCCCACGACTTTTAATTAAATGTAAAATCATCCCACTACTTCATATTTACCTTAAAATCATCCCGGAACTTTACAATCTAAATATGATTTTCCAGAAATAGAACAGGCTTTTTGTTAGCTTATTTGTTTCGCTAAATAAGATTACATGAAATGATGAAAATATAGTTTTTGTCGAAAATTTATTGAAAATAAAAATATTTTACATAAATTCCAATAAAATCATTATTCATTCCCTTTACGGTCATAGTTCTCCCCATTCCCTCCCAAAGTTGGGAGGGAATGGGGGAGAAACGCGTTCGGCGCAGGCGCAAAGCGAAATACAGTTTTTTAATGGCAGTGTAACGAATATTTTTTTGTCGATTTTGTATATATATATATATATACACAAAAAAATTTCTAGTTACATAAAAATCTGCCATTTCCGGAGGCTGAGGCTTTGCACATTATGAAAATTTCGAGTTTATATATATATATTATGATTCGAGTTTACCATCCCGCTACCTTTTTTTTCCCACTTCGAGCACTGTATATATATATATATATATATATATACACAAACTCAGAATGGTCCCCTGAGAAACTTATATGTTAAACACAGACCGTGCATGGAACAAGGAACTCTTCTGGGAAAATTAAATCCACTATAGTCCGAATAAGTAATGGTAAATGACAAATACCATAGTTTTTCTTTTTCATGATGCTAGCCCGACGTGGGCAACGGGTCTCTCGCAAAGAGATCCCATAAATATAGCTTCTCTCACCAGCTATCTGCAAAGCAGACAGGATCCAGCTTTGGGACATGGATCTAGGGTTTAAAGCAAGCCTAGTCCGACTACATTCAGAACCTCTATATAAGTAAAAGACTCGTTGCATTCACGTCGGATTGAATAAATCAAAGAAAAAGGGGTAACTATTGTATTTTTAGCCAAAAAAACCAAAACTTAAACCTCAACCGGGACATTGAGTTTGTGTATATTAAACGGACGTGTTACGTGCCTTGAAAAGTGGACGCTCAATGTCCCGGTTGAGGTTTATGTTTTGTTTTTTTTGGCTAAAAATACAATAGTTACCCCCTTTTTCTTTGATTTATTCAATCCGACGTGAATGCAACGAGTCTTTTACTTATATAGAGGTTCTGAATGTAGTCGGACTAGGCTTGCTTTAAACCCTAGATCCATGTCCCAAAGCTGGATCCTGTCTGCTTTGCAGATAGCTGGTGAGGGAAGCTATATTTATGGGATCTCTTTGCGAGAGACCCGTTGCCCACGTCGGGCTAGCATCATGAAAAAGAAAAACTATGGTATTTGTCATTTACCATTACTTATTCGGACTATAGTGGATTTAATTTTCCCAGAAGAGTTCCTTGTTCCATGCACGGTCTGTGTTTAACACATATATATAAGTTATATATATATAATATATATATATATATATATATATATATAGACGTAGACAAGGGGGGGGTGAAATAAAATCATAGGTTTGATATTTCTATGCATTTTTTAAAATTATAAGTAAATTATAAGTAAGTACGCTATGTCAAGTACCTTCAACACATGTTTAATTATTGTAATACATTTATGAATGTGTTTTACTCATTTACACACTTTTAATAATATATATATATATATATATATATATATATATATATATATATATATATATACACACACACACATGGGAATTAACTTAGAATGGTCCCCTGAGGTTTTTTTATGATACACACAGACCGTGCATGGAACAAGGAACTCTTCTGGAAAAATTAAATCCACTATATGAAAATAAAAACCCACTCTAATAGACAGAGTTTATTTCCACGACAGTTTCGACGCCCACTGGCATCCTCCTCGGGTGGATACAGAGGAGGATGCCAGTGGGCGTCGAAACTGTCGTGGAAATAAACTCTGTCTATTAGAGTGGGTTTTTATTTTCATATTTTGACCTTCACTTAGAAAAAAGTGAAGTTTTTTGCATAATTAATAGAATATCATTGATGCATTCGAAAACAACACCATTTATATATCGCCATTAAAAATGCCATTTATATATCGCCATTAGAAACGCCATTTATATATCAACATTAGAAATGCCATTTATATATCGTCATTAGAAACGTCATTTATATATCGCCATTAGAAACGCCATTTATACACTATATATCGCCATTAGAAATATTACTGTGTAGTATACACAGATTTTGGAAGGCATTTGACAAGTGTGATCTTGGAATAATATATAAAATCAAAGCTATAGGCGTCATAGGTATAGATAAAATAGGTAAATGCTATGTAACTTCCTAAGAGAGATTAAACAATTTGTTAAGTTTTAAAGAATGTCATCATAAGAATCGGCCAACATCCTCCGTAAGTTCAATAGGTAACACATTTTCCTATAAACGAAATGAAGACTCTGAGGTTGGGGTTTGACTCCCGACGGTGCTGATAATAATAATAGTAGAGGAGTTAGAGCAATGGTCCGCATTAGTTGGCCTGAGCGCTATACCACTTTCTGGCCGTCCTCATTAATTATTATTATTCTGAGAAGAATCGGAGGTGCGTACCGCAAGGAACATTACTTGCTCCACTGTTATTCATGAATAACAGATAATGAAGTAACAAGTAATAGCACATATGCAAAGTCCATCCAAACAAGAACAGATAGAAAATACAGATGGTCAAAAGAAAACATCAAATTCAATCTCCCAAAATTCAAATCTTAAGGTACGGAAAACTTGAAAAGCAGACTTGTACAGCGTGTCTGAACTGCATAAAATCCCCCAAGCAAGAGTCTCTACCCTGAGGGAAAACAGCTTCACCGTTAGGAGAGAAAAACTACTTAATTGAATACTAGTACACACTGTCGGTAAAAGTTCACCTAAAAAAAAACAGAAATTTTTAAAACGCCTGAAACTACTAATTGGTAGCAGTTTTCTTGTTTAGATAGTTTAGTTTTGGAGGTGACTGTAATGAAATATCAAAAACAAAAACCCGCTCGTTAGTGATTACCAGTTTTATATACTTTTTAGAAATTTTATGATTCTAGACGACCTTTTTTCCGAAACTGTACATATATATCTATAATATTTGTGACAGAATGAAGAGTTCGTTCTGGAGAGATCAAAAGTTATAAAGAATTTTTAAAAAGTAAGAAAAAGAAAATGGATCACTCTAAAAGTTAGAAAGTAACCTAAATTTGCATAAATGGGTATGGCAAAATGGCAAACTATTTTTATTTTCTATTTGCTTTGTTATGACTTTATGCCCGTGAAAATTCTCGGGAGAAACAACATTTTGAACTTGTTTTTTTTTTTTTGGTTTGTTTTTTATCAAGTTCTTATCTTCTACCAGAAGCTTATTTGGCAAAATTACAAACACATTTTTATCTTATTTGCGTTCTTAATTAAAAATCACCTGACAGAGCTTCATTTTACTGCGTACTTTATAATTACAAGATTCACAAAACAAAATATTCTAGCATTAATTAAGGTGTATGTAGGAATAGGACAATTTATACTTGATAATGACAGGAACCGCAATTCCATAATTATTTATGCAGCATCACCGTCTGAAGCAGCCGGCTTACTTATCATTTACATTTGCGTAATTAGGAGCACTACGAATTAAACAAATTTATTAGTACAAAGTTTAATATTTATTCAAACAAAACCAAGTACAGAATATGTTTGCTCATAATTGTTCATAGTGGTGTATGCCAAATTATTACAAATCCTTTTGGGAATTCCATTCTTTATACCCAATACTCTTTAATAGCGTGTCACGATAACAAGTTTATAACGGGAAAAAGACTTAAATTTTATTTCAACTTGGATACGTGCATGAATCCATTAGGATGGCATTGGTTTCATATCAGGAAAAGAATTACAGAAGGGCAAAGTCAATTGACGAGGCTTTCAGTATATTTCTGGCCATATTTACTGAGGTTCCTCCAGAATGAGCCCTTCAGAACAAGCGTTGTAACATAGGTGTGAACATTTTCAGGAAGTTATTAATAGATTTTCTTTTATACAAAAAGGAGGGGCAAGGGCGAATGCCCGCAAAAACGCCCTTTCCCCAAATAGAATGAAAAGAGAGCCAAAATAAAGGTCCAGGGTTTTCGAGATGTCTGGAAACTCTGCGTTTGAAAGATTGGAGATCATAGACAAGGGAAAAGATGGATTGAAGAAGATTGTTCCAGAATTGATATAATACCAAGTATAATAATACGACATCCTATTCACCTTCAGAGCAAATCGCAATCTCAAGAAATTTCTTGACATGGCTTCTTCAGGAGCTACAGACTAGAATGCTTAACTAACGGGCTATGTAATTATTTTTTTTTATTCAGGGGTCAGTAGAGCAGAAGCTGAACTTTTTAATAAAACGGCAATAGATGTTCTTTCTAAGGTTTGTGGACAGGACCCGAAATTATGTCGTCGATCAATTCTATGGCCTCGTAATCAAAGTTTTTAACGTATTAAAAAATATAGTCACTCTACCATAAAACGAAAATAATACCTTAAAAAAATTAGGGAAACGTAGAATATAATTAAAATTGGGCAAATAACATTACTTATTAAAGACAAATTTTTATTGTAAGAAGGAGGGACAGAAACTGGCACAGCGCTCGAGCTAACTAATGCAATGCGGCCCATTGCGGTAACTCTTGGATTATTATTAATCAGAAATGTCATGAGTCGAACCCCCGACTCGAGTGTTTTCACTTAGATTATAGAAAAACGGTGTTACCTGCTGATCTACGAGCGCTAGGAATCAAACGGATTACAACACAATCTTGCATGAAGATAAACAAAAATTATAGCGATTGTAATTATCATAGTTACTTTACCCTAAAACTAAGACAGATCATTACCTTAAACGATTTACGACAGGACTTTTGCAAACAAGATGGAACACGCTTCAATTAAATTAAAAGAAAAAAAGTTAAATAAAAATTTTTCACAAACATTTAAGTTAAATTCTAATAAACTTTTCCGCATCAGGATGCAGATGTAACACTAAAAAAATTAGATTTTCATAAAAAGTTCTGTACCAAATTACAGTACATAAAATCTCTTAGTGAGGAAGTGATCTCCAGTTTACAATTCGTACTGTACATTTTACGTCACAATTTCCCACACCATTCACCATCATCGTCGTATCCTAAACTTAGACAACCAACTAAATAACATTGTTTATAATGAATTAAATACCAAGTCCCTAGTCCAATTTATTATATGGAATCCTGGAAAATTAAGAACTGTACGTCATATATATATATATATATACGTATATGTAATATCATGCATGAACACGCACGATTTTGCATATTATGCATGAGATTTGGATGAAATGCAGCGATTGCCTCGAGTGCAGGGGGATCGGGAGAGTGGGGGTAATACAGAAAACACCTCTGGACGCGAAAGCGTTATGCGTTTCCTCGAAGAATGACATATTCACCATACTAACTTATATATATATATATATATATATTATTATATATATATATATATAGAGAGAGGAGAGAGAGAGAGAGAGAGAGAGAGAGAGAGAGAGACATTTAACTGCAATGACCGCGCAGTATATTAACGTATAGAAACGACGTAAGTATAGAGGAGTGTTCTGCACACGAGGAAGAGAAATAACAAACAAATGAAAAATAAGGCACCCGCCCGGGAATCGAACCCAGGGCGGGTGCCTTATTTTTCATTTGTTTGTTATTTCTCTTCCTCGTGTGCAGAACACTCCTCTATACTTACGTCGTTTCTATACATATATATATAGGTATATATATTTCATTGGTTCCCCATCCTGTGGTACGCCTACCAGCGATGGTACGCGGAGTTCTTTTAGGTGGTACGAAAGAGGGTTATAAATACGAAGATTGCCAATTGTTAATTACTTTCCTGATAATGTCCTCAAAAGTAATATTAATTGTGGATGAATAACCCTAAAGTTTCCGACTGTGGGTCTGCATGATATTCAATTTGTTGTCCAGGTAGATTTCGAGTAATTTAACGATAACGTGCAAGGCCAAACTCAAGATTCTGATTCAGTACAAATGTCAGTTAATATCATTAGATTAAATATAATCTTTTAGATAACGTTGAAAATTCAAGATTGAATACCACAGTCCCCCTCTCTACGGTTTTGATTAGGTGGTACGTGTAACTTCCTGCCTTAATGGCGGCACTTAGAAAAAACATGGTGGCAAAAAATGTGGTACGTCGATCTTAAAAGTTGGGAACCCCCCCCAAAATAATTTACAGCATCAAATAAATAAGTAAATAAATATATAAAGAATGTTATAAACAAAGAACATATCTCGTGTATGTAAATAACAAAATTAAGAGGCTAATTAAATAATATTCCGGCTAAATAATCGGGTTATCTGTATTGTTTAAGAGCCACAGAAAATTGAAGGGATCTCATAACAAACTCTTCATAATTTTATACTCTCGTCCTGCGTAGTTCAAATTCCTAGTTTTGTTATTTCTTTTAAATAAAATAATATCAGTCCGCACTTATACCCAGACCCTCTCAGAGGTCCAGAGAGGCCCGGGCCACTTCCAGCTTTTGAGGCCCATAGCTAAACCCAATTATTACTTTCACTGCAAAACATTATATTCAAACCTGAAAGTTTCCAAATTTGAGGCCCCCCCTTAAGCTTGAGGCCCAGGCCAAATGGCCCTCCTAGCCCCCCCCCCTCTGATAGGCCCTGCTTATACCTATACATTCAAAATAAAATCTTCTAAATTTAGAACTTATAACTTATTTTTGAGGGTGCATTCGAGGGGAAGTTTTCCTTTCTTTTGGGAATCAAAGCTTTTTGTCAAATGATATAATAACTTTTTGACAATAGAAGGCAATATTTTTATTTATAAAAGATTTTTGTTTACTCTGCATTTATTTATTTATTAAAACGCCCATAAATTTCTTTCTCTTAATTCTCCCAAAAATTTTTTTTCCATTAAAATATGTTGCCATCATCAGTGCCTCCTTTTTTAATATGTTGCCATCATCAGTGCCTCTTTTTTTTTAATATGTTGCCATCATCAGTGCCTCTTTTTTTTAATATGTTGCCATCATCAGTGCCTTTTTTTTCTTAATTTTACTGGCAGATTTTGAATTACACTTTCGTGAGGTGACGTAATTATTCCGACACCGCCGTTAATAATAGTAATCAATGAGGAGGGCCAGAAACTGGCACAGCGCTCAGGTCAACTAATGCGCCCTATTGCTCTAACTCCTGTACAATTAGCATTATTATTACTAGCATCATAGGGGTTCGAGTCCCCAACCTCAGAGTCTTGACTTCACTTTTATGGAAACGGTGTTACCCATGAGCTACGGACGACGCCTGCCGTCACCACCGATGTCATAATCTTTAAACCGTTGGACACGATGTACGAGTTAGCCATTCCATGCAGTACACTTGCATTCGCGGAAGATTTAAACCACACTGCAAATTTGCTAGCGTCCGTAGCTGAGTGCAAAGCTGGGCACTTGCGTTTTTTTGCGGTACTGCGGTACTGCGGTACTACCGCACTACCAAACCGGTACCGCATAACGCAGTACCGCAAAGGATCGCTGAAAGTACAGCCTGTACTTTCAGCGATCCTTTGCGGTACTGCGTTATGCGGTACCGGTTTGGTAGTGCGGTAGTACCGCAGTACCGCAGTACCGCAAAAAAAAACGCAAGTGCCCAGCTTTGGCTGAGTGAGCAACAATGTTTGCCTATAACGGCTATAAGCGAATTGAAGACACTGTGGCCAGGGGTTCGAACCCGATGATGCTGGTAATAATAATAATAATAATAATAATAATAATACAGGAAAGTAATGTGCTACATCAGTTGAGCGCTGTACCAGTTCCTGGCCCTTCTGAATGAAAATAATTATACTGTTAATTCCATCAAATTGTTTCCCTGAATAAATGCATTATCAGTGTAGTAAATGCTTAAATAACCATTAAAAACTTTTCGGTTTTTTAATTTCCATTATGTGTTTACACTTATTTATATCTTTATTTTTCCTTAAAAATAAATTTCGTCTTTAAACTTCGCAAATAAGATCTTATTTTGGACCTTATTTTCCTTATAAGATTTTTGCTCTACATTTTCCCACAATACATTTAAAATGTACGAAATACTGTCAATTAAATTGGTCTCGTACATTGTTTTTATCGAGGTTTGTAGCGAAATAATTTGAGTCCATTTTTGTCTATTTCATTCTAAATGAAAACAGAACATTTTCGGAAATTGTTAATTGTTAAGAAAAATATTCAAGTAACGTATGACCACTGAAAAAAATGGTCATAAAGTGGAGAAATTAAATTTGATTTCAATATGAAGGAATTATCTCTTATCGCGTGAATTTGGTTCCATGATTCTTCTTGAACGGCAGTTAAAATTAAGGAAGTACTTTTCAGTTATTAGTATCGTCCAATTTTCAATTCGTTACGTTAATAATGAGTGAGGAAGGCTAGAAACTGGCACACAGCTCAGGCTAACTAATGCGTCTCATTGCGCTAACTCCTGCTTTATTGTTACCAGCACCCCGACCTCAGTATCTTCACTTCGTTTAAGGGAAACGGTGTTACTCCTGAGCTATCGACTATGACAATTCATTACATTACATTACATTATTCTCTATACAGGGGAGATTTCTCTTCGTCCTCTAATTTGAATTGCTGCAAGAACTAATAGCTACCTTCGCCTATATCCAGCTTCTACCTACAGTGCATACAAGGATGTAACAGCTTACCCACTGAGTCGTTAAACGTTGTTAAACCCTATAGAATAGGAGACAATAATACACCCACTGTTTCACCGACATGTCGTAAGATTCGACTAATAGGGGTCGGAAGTAGGAATCCACCTTCTGTTGGTTATTTCTTTCATCGATCCCTTCAGAAGCTTTTCAATTAGTGAATGTCCCTACTTTTTGTTTGAACTCAAAAGTTGGAAACCCCCAATTTTCAACTTCATCTCTTGCGTAACATTTACAGATGGTATAGTTATATTATATGACGAATATTTTATGAACTTAATTAAAATAAAAGCAAAAGAAATTATATAATTACATTTAATATTAAATTACCTCTCATTTTCATTTAATTAAAAATTCAAATACATCTTGCTTTAGGTTACTCCAAATTTTAGTTTGCCAAGAGTTCAAATTTGATGTAATTGAGTTAAAAAAGAAAGGGCGTAGCGAACTTCTATCACAGACTTTTCACCTTTCATCACGTATATACTTTTACTTTTTCACTACAAAGTACATATATGGACTATGAATCCCTTCGGTACGTTACATATATAAAAAAAATTAGAGGACATATATTTATTGTATTTTAAACATATGGCTTAGTCATACTCCGAAGTATATAAATTCTAAAACCAGCTTAATATCCAGATGAGCTACTTTTAAAAATTCAATTCCTATTTCTCTCCTTTTATATACAGTATATATATATATATATATATATATATATATATATATATATATATATATATATATATATCAGTGGCGTGCGGTCCATGGAAGCAAGGGAAGCAATGCTTCCCTATTCAAAGAAAGAAGAAAATGCTGTATTATACTTTAAAGTTTAAACAGTTCAATATGTGTTAATAATTTGTACAAAATCATTTTATTATACTATTTACAGCATTTGATTGGTAATCAGGTGGATACATAGTATATACATTGGTTGCCGTTCGTGCAAAAACCTTTAAGAAAGCCGACGCAAAAAATCTCGAGTTGGACAACAATTGACGAAATGCATCCTTTTTCCAAATGACTTTCGCTTTTTTTTTACTGTTACAAATTGTTTCTTTCCATTCTAAAAACTCATTTAATGTTTAATAATGTAGTATTTATTGAATACAGCACGTTTCATATATAGTTTTTCTACTAAAAAATTCCATGGCTATGTTAAACGAAAAAGAATATATATTTATCGTTATTTTATCCTTCCCTATGTCAAAAAGGAAGCAATTTAGAAATCGCTGTCCAGATCTTATAGTTAATTTTCTTGAAATATCTGGCAACTTTACGTGCTGTCTGCTGTCATTCTCTCATTTAAAGCGAATACGTAACTACGCTAGAAATGCGCAAGGGTAAGAAAGGCTTGCAAGTTTAGCTTTAATCTCAATTGAGAAAAAGCTTCTTAAGGATATGAAAACCGATGCCTTTTACGAAGAAATAATAGATATATTTAATAAAAAAGAAAGAAGAATAGAATTAACCTATAAGTAAAGTAAGTAGATGATTATATGTGTTTTGTTTTTATTATATACGAGTATTTTAAAGTTTTATTTTTATTTTATATAATCTTTGTTGTTTTTGCTTGAATTGCTTCCCCTTGACGAAAAATCACCGCACGCCACTGATATATACAGCGTGTCCCAAAGAAATGTATACCCAATTTGTTCGATAATACCAGCTATGAGGATAATAAATATATTACTTTTTATATGTTTTTTAATAAAGAATTTTCTCCTGAATCTAAATATGTAATTATTTTTATTAAAAATTGAAAAACAAAAAGGTTACAGATGTTTAAATTATAATTATTATTTTCGAGACTTCATGTGCGATATTTTCTAATATTTTTGCATGTATACGAGATAAGTTTGAAACCGACGGCACTGTGCAAAACTTACAAAACAACGTTCTGGAAGACGTCGAACATCTTAGATAAAGTGTCATTTAACCATGGAATTTGTAAATTTTTTGAATTAACTAATAATTACACATTTATGCTTCAATATCAACACTAAACATAAGTATCTCAAAACAGTCGGTTAAAATATTAGAAAATATCGCACATGAAGTCTCGAAAATAATAATTATAATTTAAACATCTGTAACTTTTTTGTTCTTCAATTTTTAATAAAAATAATTACATATTTAGATTCAGGAGAAAATACTTTATTAAAAAACATATAAAAAGTAATATATTTATTATCCTCATAGCTGGTATTATCGAACAAAGTGGGTATACATTTCTTTGGGACACGCTGTATATATGTTTTAACTGCAGACAACACACAGTATAATTAATTTAAAGAACGACGCTTGTGTAGAAGAGCGTTCCGTACAAGATGAGGAGGGAGAACGAGCAAATGAAAAGTGAGGTACCTCCAGAGGCGTAACTAGGGTTGATCGCGCCCAGGGCAAATCAATAAATGGCGCCCTTAAAACCAGTGTTCTTTAAAATTCTGGCTGAATTCTTATAATGGTACTCAAACTGGTTACTCGTAATAATACCGCTAAAAAATATAATTTTAAGAAGAAGTATTTTAAATGACAATGAAAATGAAAAACAGTTATATACATATAAAACTGTACAAAAATATTTAAAAATAAATTGAAATGAAATGAAAATACAATTCATAAAAATTATTTTTACAGTTTATACTTTAATGTTTTTCTATCCATATACATAACCGCGTATATTTACTATTAAGGTTGATATTAAATTTCTATTAATACAATTTAATTTTATAGAACCAAAGTATGGTTAATTATTTGCCGAATTACAACAGAAACAATTAATATATGTACAAGGAGAGGCATAACTTTTCATGAGAATACACTTTGATGTTTTCTTGAATTTTACTGAATTACCGATAGCAGAATTAGCAATTACAATATTAGATACTGACAAAAATCATCCCAATTATATGGTACTTTAAAAGAAATGCCTTGTTTGCACCTATCATTTTTGGCTCTTTAAATGAATAATTTGGAACTTCACACTAAACATGTATTTTTCTTACTTTTGCTGATGCAAACTTATCAATAATGTCATCAAAATTTGTTATTTCAGTTTCCTCACGTTCAATGCTGAGCAAGGCTAAAGCAGAAAGTCTTTCTTGGCCCATTGAAGCTCTCAAATATGATAAGATCAATGTTAACTTGCTGAAAGATCGCTCACAGCTGGCAATTGAAATTGCAATAGTGAGCATTATCTGAATAGCTACTCTCAAATTTGGAAAAACATTTTCATCTCCATACTGAACAATAAACTTGGAGTTCCTCAGCTTTAGAAATCTGAACATTTGGGCGACTTTTCAGAAGCATCTTACAATCCAGGATTTCTTCATAAAGCTCAAAGCCGTCAATATCATTGCTATAAAACTGTCCAAGGTTGAGACAACTTTTCTTTAAGATATTTACGTCATGACTACTGTTGCTTTCATTTGAGTCAAACAATAATCCTCTAGCATCTAAAAGAAATCCAAATTTTGAATCCAAGTCATGGAGACGGACAAATCTTTCTTCCATTTCATTATGGAGACGATCAATAGTTTCTTTCATTATTCTCATCATTTCTTCTTTCGCAGTTAACCCTACATCCTTGGCTTTTTCACCAGGCATTTTTTCTTCTTTCTGGGGCGTCTTTCTACTTGAATATCCCATTCATCACACAGTTTCAGCCCTGCTTCAAGTGATTCACTGGCCAATGATTATCGACTGCTTAAAAAATAATCTTGAAGGGCTTTTAAATCATAAGCAGCATCATTAAAGTTCATGGTATGATCTTGGAGTCGTTTTTGAACAAGAATCCGAAAAGAATTTTGTTCCAAAATCCAAGCAAAGCCAAAAAATGAAAAGTCAAAATTTGATTCAGCACCTGCCTTGCATCACCTCTTGTATCAGCAGTTTCATTTTGATCATCAACCATGCTTTGCAAGAGTTCCACTATAATATCAAAGTATTCATGAACAGGCTTCACAGCCTCTGTTCTGGAACTCCATCGAGTTTCAGATTCAGATTTGACAACTATTGGTATGGCATCTTTCAGCTTTTGCCAACGGAGAGTTGAACGTGAAAAGAATGAATACAGCGACTGAATTGCACCAAAAAAAGTCACCATCACTGCATCATGGTTAGCAGCACGCACTCCATCCAAATTGAGAGAATGATCATCGCAGTTTACAAAAATAGCTTTGCTATTTTTTTCAATATCCTCTGTTGAACACCACTTTTATAACCAGCCATAACTGCAGCATTGTCATAGCATTGAGATCGACAGTCTTCTAACGGCATTTTGTCTTTTTCCAGTTGTTCCAAAATCACTTCCACAATGTTTTCAGCATCCTTTCGTTTTAATTGGATAAATCCAGGAAAAGACTCTTTTTATAAAAATTGTTTTCTCCTGAAAATCAATATCAACATAACGAACTGTTTCTGCCATTTGCTCTGGATGTGCTTCATCTGGAGTAGAATCAAACATGAGGCCAAAATATTTGGCTTTATGAATGCTCTGTAACATTTTCTGGCGAACAGTATAAGCCATCAGCTGAATAAATTCATTCTGCACTAACGGAGATAAATATGATGTTCTTCCAGGGTGCTTTTCCACAATACTGAGATGTTCTTTCATGACAGGATCAAACCTTGCCAACAATTTTAATAACCCAAGAAAATTTCCAATATTGCTTTCCTCTTCCTGTCTAAGGGATTCCTTGTGACCACGCAATGCAAGGTTCTGAGTTGCTAAAAATTTTATGCAATGGAGAATTCTGTGGAGAACATCTCGCCATTTTTTTCTGTTGCAATTTGAGCTTGAAGCTCTACGTCAATGATTCCTCTGTTTTCTAAAAGATTTCTTTCCATTTCCTTCCATTGGGTGAAGCAGTATCGATGATTTTTTGCATTTTCATGGGTGCTAAGCCTTTCTGGTGCTTTCCAATGATTGAACCCATTTTCTTGCTCCAATGAAGACTGATTGTCAATTTGAGAAAATAGCAAACAACAAAAGCAAAAAGCTGCCTTCTTCTCTGGAGAATAAACAAGCCATGAGCGCCAAACTACTTCTCCACATCCATTTCCCAACTTTATTTTAAACCATCTTTCATTCATTGATCGGGTTTGTGTGGGAACAAATGGTCCTTCACTATTTTGAAAATACTTCGAACCCAATGTGACCATTTCCGTCCTCAGGGCATCTGATAAAATTACTTTTTTTGATATTTTATCAAACTCCAAGAAGCCTACATCGTGATGCTGAATCGCATCTGGTATAGGCTGTGCTGTTTTTTCCTGCTTTTCGCTACTCAAAGTTTTAGTATCTTCTGGCTTCTTGAAAGACACTTCTGGTTCTTGAAAGACACTTAATTCTTCTTCTGATACACTGGCGGGTTGGTCAACACTCATATCTGATGCAGTTAATGCTGATGAAGGACCAGCTTGTTGCTGTTCAAGAAATGACATCATAAAGCCACTTGACTTTTTAGCTTCTGCTTCTTGCATTTTTCTTTTCTTCCTGCCTTCTGCTCCACTCAGCTTCTTTTTCGGACTTTTCGGTATCGGCAATGTTCGCTTCATGGTAAAATTTTCTAGATAAAGAAACAAAAAAATAGAATAAATTAATAATTCATAATAAAATTCTAATAAAAATACAATGAATTAATGAAGTTAAATGAAGTTAAAAATCTGAAATTCATGGAAATTCGATGGCTAGAGATATGGTACCGGTACATTTCCAAAAGAGCATGTTTTTACTCTTAAATTTTTTTTTAAATCATAAAAATGGCGCCCCCCCAAATTTGGCGCCCGGGGCACGCGCCCCACCTGCCCCACCCTAGTTACGCCACTGGGTACCTCCCAGGAATCGAACTCGGGATCATCCAATTGCCGGTCGGATATGTTAACCACTACACCAAGGACTCCGATTAGTCAGTACTCGTAATTCTCCTACATACGAGCGGAATCAAATGCCCTGAGGAGGCACCTTCGCATGCCGTACATATATACATTTTAACTGCAAACAACACACAGTATAATTAATGTAAAGAACGACGCTTGTGTAGAAGAGCGTTCCGCACAAGATGAGGAGGGAGAACGAGCAAATGAAAAATGAGGTACCTCCCAGGAATCGAACCCGGGATCATCCAATTGCCGGTCGGCATTTGATTCCGCTCGTATGCAGGAGAATTACGAGTACTGACTAATCGGGGTCCTTGGTGTAGTGGTTAACATATCCGACCTGCAATTGGATGATCCCGGGTTCGATTCCTGGGAGGTACCTCATTTTTCATTTGCTCTTTCTCCCTCCTCATCTTGTGCGGAAGGCTCTTCTACACAAGCATCGTTCTTTACATTAATTATATTGTGTGTTGTTTGCAGTTAAAATGTATATATGTACGGCATGCGAAGGTGCCCCCCTCGGGGCATTTGATTCCGCTCGTATGTAGGAGAATTACGAGTACTGACTAATCGGAGTCCTTGGTGTAGTGGGGTTAACATATCCAACCGGCAATTGGATGATCCCGGATTCGATTCCTGGGAGGTACCTCATTTTTCATTTGCTCGTTCTCCCTCCTCATCTTGTGCGGAACGCTCTTCTACACAAGCGTCGTTCTTTACACACATATATATATATATATATATATATATATATATATATCTACACACACACACACACACACACACACACACAGTATATATATATATATATATATATATATATATATATAGATATATATATAGCATTATGTATATGCATTAGTGATGTAGCGGATGTCATTTTTTTCACATCCGCGGATGCGGATGCGGATGCGGATGTTTGATTTCAACATCCGCGGATGCGGATGCGGATGTCTACATTTTCGTTATTTTTTAGGATATATTCGAGATTTGTTGTGTTTAACGTATATAATAAGTTATTATATAGAGAGAGCTGTAGCTATAATGTAGTATAATTGATTAATTGTACAATAATTGCTGTACTTTTCTCTGAACATATAAAATAATATCAAGCATCTAACTAATATAGAAATCAATTAGTGAATTCGTCTGCAAATAAATTCGTTGTATTTTGTTGAGTTTCAGCCACAATTAGAAACCATAATTGTGTTACCAGGATGCGGGACGTGAACCCAACTCAAATGCACCCCACCGACCTCTTTCCCCAACCTCCACCCTTATAGAAAGAGATCTTTAATTAGCTTGATAACTATTTATATTAAGTTTAAAGTTTTATTAGGCATATTTATAAATGAGTAATTAAAATAAAGTAAACTAAGATGTTCATCGTTTAATGTTGAAACTTAATTATAGGAAGGTTATGCTTAAGGAACATTAATTTTTCTGCCTTTTCTGCTGCCAGTCTGTTTCTCTTTTCATCATATATTAATCCAGCACTGCTAAATAATCTCTCGCTTGGTACGTTTGTTGGAGGACAGGCTAAATGTTTCCTTGCAAGTTTACTCAAGTATGGATAGATATTCTGCGTATTTTTCCACCAACTAATAGGATTGTCACATGCAGCCAGGCGTTTTTCTTGGTGATAGCTCTCGATCATTTTTACTACATCTTTTGACATCGCGTAGGTCTCGTCATTGCTGCTTGACTCAAGAAACTGAGAGACAGATTCTGTGATAGATTTGCTTGTTGAAGGTGTTGGTTCTGTCACTGAAACTTTTATTCTTTTGGTGGGTGGCGAAGCGACAGATTCAAGAGATTGAAGCTCTTCAACTGCTTTGCCAAGTGATGATTTAACTCGTTCTAATGTACTAGGTGAAAATAACTTAGCTTTGTAACGTGGATCTAAGTAGGTTGCAAGAGAGTAACTTCATACAAGAACAGCCTCTTGCCTTGTCGCTTGAATCACTTTTGCGCACAATGAACTAGTTCTATTAATATAGTAGAATTTGATAATTTCCGCTTATTAATGACATTTTATCTCAACGGTCCACATCCGCACGACATCCGCAGCCCAGAGTGCGGATGCGGGTGCGGATGCGAGAAAATGTGCGGATGTTCCGCGGATGCGGATGTGACCTACATCACTAATATGCATATATATATATATATATATATATATTATATATATATATATATATAATATATTGTAAAAACAATAACATGTACCACCTTCTCGTCCTCTTATTCCTCACTATATATATATATATATATATATATATATATATATATATATCTATATATATATATTATTATATATATATTATATATATATATATATACTACGTATTTTTTGCCATTCTTTCCTTTATTCTTTCCTTTCTGCTTTCTTTATTCTTTTTACTCTCTTACACTTTCCTTTATTCGTTATTCTTTCCTTAATTTGCTCTTTTTCTTCTCACTTCTCAAATTTCGTCTCGTAAACTTGACCTTCCTGTTTTATGGCTCTTTCGAATTTTCTCTGACCTTCTTTCCCTGTATAGGCTAATTTAAAATCTCAGGGGCTGATTTTCCGGTAGAGTATTTTCAAATTATGTTTCAATTGATGTAGTTTTTCTTTGTACACGCTATATGCCACCGGCTTTCACTTAATAAATTATTATCGCGAATTCACTGATGTTTACCACACAACACACACTGGTATAAGATAGCATTCATTGCTGAACTTATAAACACTAGTTATTTCGATATTACACAGAGCGGAAACAAAACGTCTGTACACCACGAGGTAGAACATATATATATATATATATATATATATATATATATAATATATATATATATATATATATATATATTATATATATATATATATATATAAGAAGGTCAGAGAAAATTCGAAAGAGCCATAAAACAGGAAGGTCAAGTTTACGAGACGAAATTTGAGAAGTGAGAAGAAAAAGAGCAAACTAAGGAAATATAAAGAATAAAGGAAAGAGTAAGGGAATAAAAGAATAAAGAAAGCAGAAAGGAAAGCATAAAGGAAAGAATAGCAAAAAATACGAAGAAGTGTGTAAACTGCGGTAAATTCAGAAAGCTGAATTGAGCGGGATTATGTTTAATGGAATGCCCTGCGCATCAGCTTTGTGATTGCAAAAATGAAATGGACCAGGCCACGGGCTTAAAATGCATTCTCTGCAATACCTTTAAACACTACGAATGCATGAACTTAAATAAAAAAGACAAGAAAATGATAAATAGAATAAATAACAAAATCATAGACATTTGCGGCTTCCTGTGCATCACATGCATGGAAAAAAATTAAGAATATGGTACAAAGAGCAAAGCAATGGGCAATACATGTTTACTGACAGATGAGAAGGAAGCAGTAGGAAACGCTGACACAAACAAACACGAGGTGCAGGAAATGCAATGCAGGAGAGCATGCTACAGCAGGAACACGAGGCTCAGGACAATAAAATACAGGAAAGCACGCTACAGCACGCTACGCTACATGGAGATGCTGAAGTAGCCTCAGAGAATGAAATATCCCCTGCCAAAGAGAGAGATAACCGGAACACAAAAGAGAAAGAGAGGGATATCAGGAATACAAAGGAGAAAGTGGATGGTACCAAGAACACTAATGAAAACGCGTCGAAGAGAGAAAAACCACTGAGTAGGGAAGAAGTGCTGGCGAAACAGTAAAAAGCAATTGAATCACATAGGGCTCGTAAGAAGATTAAACGACGGGCCATATGTGAATGCTATAAAACAGGGCCGTGCATATATGGTGAAAACTGCTGGTACAGTCACCCAAAAAAATGCTTCGATATGATGAGGCATGGAAGATGAAGATACGGACAAAACTGCCACTTTTTCCACCCTCCTTTGTGCAGACAGTTACTGACAGAGAGAAAATGCCTAAATATAGAGTGCCCATATTTTCACATAAAGGGTGCCCAAAGAAGAGAACGGGGAAGACCAGAACCCTATCCGTATTAGAAGAAACAACAGGAGCGAGGAAACAAATTTTTTAGAGGAAATAAGAACTATAAAAGCACAGCTTGTCCTGCTAACAAGAGAGGACAGGACTCCGCAGGTATATTCTCCACACCATTACATACATCACCCCTCTATCCAGCACCACCCACCGATAATACAACCACAGTGGTATCAAGTGCCGCAACCCTAATTCTCCCAAATGCAGCGGCCAAACCAATAACACCAAGCAAGAACCGACATCGACCTGGAAACGACCAGTATATAGGAAAACTGAACACGGAAATTAGAAACCCAAAATATATTTTATACACAAATATTCAAGGCCTCAGCACGGACCATGCAGGCTGCAAATTACAATACTTACAGAACTTAGCTACCGAATCCAGCATAGATATTATATGCCTAACGGAAACACACTTGCATAAATGGAAAAGGCTGTGAAAACTGTATCGAGGATACTGAGTTAGCATTGCTGGATTACAACATACACAGAGCAGATAGAATGGCTAGACGAGGGGGAGGGTATTGCATCTACGTGAAAAACACACACACATGTGAAGTGAAGGGAGACAAATCAAACAGCACAGTTGAAGTTGTTATATTAGAAGTAAAAGAACTGAACCTAACCATTATCGATATCTACAGACTACCAAACACCACAAAAAGTGAATTCCAATTTGCTACAAATGAAATAGAAAACATATTAAAATTACTTGAAACTCCAGCAACAAATATTCTAATTTTCGGAGATTTTAATTTCCCATTCATATCATGGAAGAAAAATGATGAAGTTATACAGGGTGTTTCAGGAGGAAAGATCAATACAATACTTCGGGAGGTGATAGTATCGGTCATTGTGAGAAAAAAAGTTCATATGAACATGTGTCTAATTCTGAATGGTTACGGAGATAGAGCTGTTTGAATCTGATGCGCGCGCAGCTCTTCCTCCCCCTTCCCTCCCCTATAACTTTGAACCATGTAAGCTGTAATGTAAACATGTAACATAAGCCAATCGACAGCTGACTGTTATGAGTGACATTGTTTGGTGTTTGAAGCAGTGTTAAGAATGCCACACACCACACATGCCGAATATGCAGATATGGTGTATGTCTACGGTTTTTGCGATGAAAGTGCAACAGCTGCTGTTGCAGAATACCGTCGACGGTTTCCGAACCGCAGAATTCCGGATCGAAGAGTGTTTACTATGGTTTTCAACACATTGCGTGAGATTGGTACACTTCCCAGCGCTCATGTTTCATCTGAACGTGAAGGTCAACAAGATGTGGATGAAGTGGAAAACATTCTTCAGTTGGTAGAGCGTAGTCCTACTACTAGCTCACGAAGAATTTCTACACGTCTCGGTGTACCACACACAAGAGTATGGCGAACATTACGTGAGGAAGGCTTGCATCCATATCATGTACAGCGTGTACAACACCTTCAACCAGAAGACGCTGCCATGCGACTGGAATTTTGTCATTGGGTAAATGCTAATCGCCGATTGCTTCGATTAATACTGTTCACCGATGAAGCTACTTTCACCCGTGACGGTATCAACAACACTCGTAACTCTCATCGGTGGTCAGACGAAGATCCAAATGCCACTGTGGAAACAAATTTTCAACATCACTTCTCTGCCAATGTGTGGTGCGGTATCATCGATGATCAGCTGATTGACCCTGTTACTTTAGAGAATCGTCTTACAGGACAAAGTTACCTAGAATTTCTGCAAAATGAATTGCCAGGACTATTGGAGGATGTTCCTTTGGCTACACGCGCTGGTATGTACTTTCAGCATGACGGAGCTCCTCCACATTCTACCCGTCTGGTGATGCAATACCTAAATCAAACTTTCCCTGGTCGATGGATCGGCGGCTGTGGTCCCATTCAATGGCCACCAAGGTCTCCAGACCTCTCTCCGTTAGATTATTGTTTGTGGGGGTGAATGAAAAGTCAAGTCTACAAAAGAAAGGTGGATACACGAGACGAATTGCTCGCGCGCAGTTTGGATGCTGCTGCCCGCGTAAAGGAACGTCAAGATCAACTCAGAAGAACAACACGCGATCTTCGCACACGAGTTGCAAAGTGCATTGAGGTTGACGGTGGGATTTTCGAAAACGTATTGTAAACTGTAACAAATTTGTCATTTCTGTATCTTATAGTCCAAAGCTGGGCACTTGCGGTTTTTTTTGCGGTACTGCGGTACTGCGGTACTACCGCACTACCAAACCGGTACCGCATAACGCAGTACCGCAAAGGATCGCTGAAAGTACAGGCTGTACTTTCAGCGATCCTTTGCGGTACTGCGTTATGCGGTACCGGTTTGGTAGTGCGGTGGTACCGCAGTACCGCAGTACCGCAAAAAAAACCCGCAAGTGCCCAGCTTTGTCTGATACCATTCAAAATGCCAATGTTTAAACATTAAATGTTAGAAACAGTAATTGGTTTCTCTTTCTTGATTACCATTAACAATGCTTTTGTATTTGTAGATTCAAACAGCAATATCTCCGTAACCATTCAGAATTAGACATGTTCATATGAATTTTTTTTCTCACACTGACCGATACTATCACCTCCCGAAGTATTGACCTTTCCTCCTGAAACACCCTGTATATGTCGAGAATTTTCATGGCAACATTACTAAAGAAGATAGAACCCAAGCAACAATGCTATTAGATCTTATGGAACAATACGCCCTTACCCAGGAATTCTGTGAGGCCACAAGAAAGGAGAACGTTTTGGATTTAATCTTGACAAATAACAACGAGATAATAATAAATAAAAAGTAACGCACACAAAGTTCTCCGACCATAATAACCTCATCGGTATACAATTGAAGTTAGTACCCAGAGGTCCAAAAACGCATCCGAGAGAGGCAGTTGGAATATTTGAAGGCTTAAACATAAATTAAAAGAAAGTAAATTGGGAAAACCTAAATAAAGATTTAAAAGAGGTAAACTGGGAAATGCTACCTCACGAGAAGACTCCACAAGAGATACTATGTATGATGTAATAGAAACTGAAACCAAACTTATAATACTGAAACATATTCCAGAGAGGAGGCAGGGACAATTCGACGTGGCCGACTCGATGCGACCCAACTCGATGTGGCCGACTCGATGTCAGGACAACTCGATGTCAAGCCAAGTCGATGCCAGGCCAAGTCGATTTCATTTTCTTTATATATTTAATGTAGGTTAACTGAATGCCCGGTTAGGTCAACTGTACGCCCTTGACGATTGGTTAGGTTAAGTTGTGATATTTTCGTTAAAACTAACGAAAATATCCCTTAGGGATATCACATCGAGTTGTCCTGACATCGAGTCGGCCACATCGAGTTGGGTCGCATCGAGTCGGCCACATCGAATCGTACCCAACCCCCAGAGAGACAGGAAAGAAAACGTTGCAAGCTCGAGAGGAAAATCAGGACACTATTCAGGCAACGAAGACAAACTGTAAAATATCTCCACAGATGCAAAACGGATGCAAAGAGACTCAAACTAGAGAGAAAACGTGGCGAAATAGAAATGAACCTAAAGCAAACATTCATACATAAAACAAACGCGGAGGAAAACAAGGTAGCAGAAAACATAAAAAATAACCCAAAATACTTCTACACGTTTGCGAAAAGGCAAATGCAGTGTAAGGAGAGTATTGGTCCGTTGATGGACGGGGAGGCCGAATACACAAATGACCCGAAAGAAATAAGTGAACTGCTTAAGGAACAATTTAACTCTGTGTTTAGCACCCCTAAGTCCGAAATGGGAGTGGCAAACCCAGAAGAATTTTTCGACATAGATACAGATCAACCAAGAACAAATTCCGACACAAACCTATTAATTGATTTCGAGTTCACGGAAGTAGATGTAATTACGGCTTTATTACAGATGCAAGACAATTCAGCGCCAGGGCTAGACAAATGGAGTGCCACGTTTCTGAAGAAATGTAAAGAGAGTATTGCCAAACCACTATACTTACTATGGAGGAAATCACTTGACACAGGAAAAATTCCACTCCCTTAAAGAACGCGAACATTGCCCCCCCTATTTAAAGGTGGTAACAGAACAATGCCCAAGAATTATCGGCCAGTGGCTCTCACCTCACATCTTATAAAGTGTTTTGAACATGTAATTAGAGGCAAAACTAGAGGCAAAACTACCTACTACCTACAAGAAAAACACTTATACAACCCAAATCAACATGGCATCAGGGCGGGAAGATCATGCCTATCACAGCTACTAGACCACCAGGAGAAAATATTAGGAACATTGTGTCGAGTACAAAACATAGATGTAATATATACGGACTTTGCTAAAGCCTTCGATAAATGTGACCATGGAATCATAGCACACAAACTTAAGAATACAGGAATTACTGGAAAGCTAGGAAGGTGGATATTTAATTTCTTGACGCAAAGAACACAAAGAGTGGTGGTAAACGGAGTTAAATCGGGAGTCTCGGAAGTCGTGAGCTCTGTCGCACAAGGGACAGTATTAGCTCCCTTGCTGTTCATAATAATGATTGCAGATATTGATGCAGATATTAAGGACAGTATTGTCTCATGCTTCGCAGATGACACAGAGATATGTAAGGAAATATTGAACGAAGGGTGACATAAAGAAATTACAAAACGACATTGAAACACTATTCCAGTGGGCAGAAGACAACAATATGAAGTTCAACGAAGAAAAATTACAACTTCTAAGATATGGTAATAACAAGGAGCTACTAAAAAAGGATACAAAACTATACAAGCCAAACAGATAACACCAAATCCAGAAGTCAGGGATCATGGAATAATAATGTCGTCGGATGTAGAATTCAGAGAGCACTATAAAATCAAAATTACAACAGCTAGAAAAATAATGGGAATCATTTGGAGGAGCTTCCGCAACAGAAAAGCAAACATCATGCTCAAACTATGGAAGAGTCTAGTCCTACCAATAATTGAGTATTGCTCAGTACTCACAAGCCCACACAAAAACGAGACATTGCGAACACTGTAGCTATACAAAAGACTTTCACGTCTAAGATAGAGGAAACGGAAGGTGAAGACTACTGGTCTCGACTACAATCCCTGAATTATACTCTCGAAAGAAGGCGTGAGCGGTATACAGTAATATACAGTACATATGGAAAATACTTGAGGGCTTTGTCCCTAACCTCAGAAATGAAATAGAGGATGGAAAATACTCTCAGAATACGAGGCCTAAAGCTTTTCAATGTCCTACCAAAAGAAGTGAGGAATCCCCAGCACACAGACCTGAATAAATTCAAGAACCAGCTGGACAGATTCCTGTGCAAAGTCCCTGACCAGCCATGCGTGGCTGGCTACGAGGGCAGGAGGAGATCAGACAGCAATTCCCTCCTTCACCAAATTCCGCAAATGAGGCGAGATGCTGCAGAGGGGTCGACCGCAGGTCGACCGCAGGTCGATCCTGAACCGTCGTTCAAACTCACCTAAGTATGACCTAAAGTAAGTATATATATATATATATGTTACGCCCAAACATCGAAATCACTCAGTGAGCGAAAAAAACAGCCACAACGCGTTGTGGCTGCACCTAAGTGACCACAACCGATGTAAGATATTTTTTTGCTTCATGGCCGTTCTCAAACAACCACAACGTGTTGTGGACGATTCGAATATGACCACAACGCGTTGTGGACGATTTTAAACGACCACACACCGACCTAAAACTCGTACTCATAACGCTTGGCATAGATTCTCCCGTTATGCTAGGTTAGGTTTGCAATATCAATTAATGCGTACGGAGGTAAGGCCAATGTTTTCCAAAAAACACAACCTTGGTTTTCTACTGAAGATAGTCTGTACAATTAGGTCATTTGATTGTTGGCAATACCTCTCGTGTTGAAAAATATAGTAATGTTTCTCCTACTTTTTATTTTAAGACTACTTATTATATTAGTTCGAAACAATATTTGGGTTTGTAATATATTTAAAAAAGTGCACTTAACTTTTTTATCCTTTACATTAGTCCTTTTGGTTCCGGCTACCAAGGCAAGGTGGGTGCATTTACTCAATATTATCACCTGTATAATTTAGGTCTCGGGGGTACGGGGGCGGAGTCCCCGTAGTGCTTCCCTCTCCCCTTTTTTTAAGGATTTTTTTGCCTCTAAAAAATTCCGGTAAGAAAATATGATAGCGTCAGCGGTTGTTTACATCATTAAAAGAGTTTTACATCATTAATTAGTGTAATCGGTGAATACGTCGATAAATATACGTCGTGTTTATATCATTTCAATATACGTCGTGTTTATATCATTTCAATATACGTCGTGTTTAAATAGAGTTTGATGAAAGACATCGGTGTGTGGTCGTTTCAAATCGTCCACAACGCGTTGTGGTTGTTTGAGAACGGCCATGAAGCGAAAAGATATCTAACATTGGTGTGTGGTCACTTAGGTGCATCCACAACGCGTTGTGGCTGTTTTTTTCGCTCACTGAGCGATTTCGATATTTGGGCGTAACATATATATATATATATATATATATATATATATATATATATATAACATCTTAATATGCGATAAAATAGAATCTAATTGCAGGCTGGAAGGCAGTTCCCCCCCCCATTAGAAATGACTTCTTTGTGGTTTTTCCTTTCAACCCAAAATTATATAAAAACCTCTTAGATCTTTGTTATTAGTAAAAAAAAACAAAAAAAAATTTAGGAAAAAGTTTCCAGAAAAGGAGATAAATAAATAAATACATTTATAATAGATAATAATTAAGGTGACAGAAGGCCGATTTTTATTGCATTCCCACTTCATTATTTATTGTAATGAGTAATTTGAGGTTGAAAGCAGTCACGAAGTATGAATAGTTTTTAAGAAATTCTTCACATTTTACGATTATTTAAAAAGCTGAAGGGATATATATATATATATATATATATATTATATATATATATATATATGACACAATAGCCATAATTAGCCCATAATTACATAATTTGACTTGGTAAATGGTCTCAAAATTTAGGGGTATGTAATTTATTACATGATTTTGGGTCATCTTGCATGTACCTGCTTAAAGTGACTACTATCGGGACCAACCAAAAGTGGTCACTTTAGGAAGGTAGTCACTTCAGAAAAAATTCATATTTCTCATAAGAGAGCTAATGGCAAAGTGACCGGTTTTTACATCATTCATGCGTTTGAACTCTAAAACGAACTAATCCACCAGTTTAAAAAAAAAAAAAAAATTTAGTAAAACAGCCCCATTTTAACTTTCTATATATTTAACCCATTAGTGCCCAGAGATGTTTCCCAAAACTAAATAAAATCGTCTGGCGTTAGCCAGAACAAGATCAATAAAGTGACGCTGGGCACTAATGGGTTAATTGTGGAAACAGTTCTCCAGATTACAAGTATGAGTCAGAACAAGATTAAGTTGTAAGACTATTGTGTTTTTATTAAAATCGTATGGTCACTTTAACAGATTAAATAATAAAAATTAATTTTAACCAGTAAAACCGGGCATTTTTCACAGTATGTGGGTTGTGACGATACTGAGAAACTGTACACTGTAAAAATATGATTTTTGCCGGGGTCGCTTGAAAAGTCCTCACTTTAGTCGGGTGGTCACTATACAAAGATGGTGACACTGGTAGGTTTTGCTATTAAAAAGGACTCTCAGTTTTGCTTCCACTCGAATCGTTCATTTCGAAACACGAACCACCAAAGAAGTCCGAAATCACAAAGTCCTCGTGTGAACTCAATCTCGCGACCTCACCGTCTTAACCAATATACCTTTCAACCTTTCAAATGTTCCGTACGTCGATTCCTCCTTTCACGAAGGTCAAGCTTGTCGCCCTTCCTCTCGAGTTGCCCTGGTGAAGTAACAGTTGGTTTCTTTTGCTTTCCACCTCACATAGTTTATTCCTCGTAGGCCCAAGCGCGCTAGAAATCAGGGTCGGCCCAAGTGGTGGACTAGAGAAATAGGCGAGTTCATGAACGAGCGTAACAGAGCGTATAGACTTAATAAGCGCAATGGCACGGCAGCTAACTTTAATAGATATATTGAGCTTAGACATCAGGTTTAAAGATCAGTTAGGAATGCCAAGCGTAATTTAGAGATACTTATAGCTGCGGATAGTAAACATAATCCAAAAACGTTTTTTGAATACGTCAATAATCGTAAGCCGATAAAAGATAACATAGGCCCTCTAGTGGACGTTAACGGCGTTTTGGCTTCCGACGCTCAGGCGATGGCGGGTATTTTCAATAACTTTTTTGTGACAGTTTTTACCGTAGAAAACGTAAATAATGTTCCCGACGTAGCGAGACTAATTTGGATGACTGTTTACGAGGGTGAGATTGCGCATTATATCGATAGGCTAAAAGTTAGCAAGGCTCCAGGCCCTGACGCGCTTTATCCAAGACATTTGAAAGATTTGAAAGACGTTATCGTAGGCCTTTTAACGAAGATTTTTAATCAGTCACTGGAAACGGGGATTATTCCTGAAGACTTCAAATTAGCTAACGTCACGCCCATTTTTAAAAAAGGCGACCGCACAGTACCTAGCAATTATAGGCCCATTAGCTTAACGTCAATTATCGGTAAACTTTTGGAATCCGTAGTTAGGGATCGTATCATCGATCACTTAGAAAGTCTAGATTTGATTAATAGTAGTCAGCATAGGTTTCGAGGCCATAGATCTTGTTTAACTAATTTGTTAGAATTTTATAACGAAATAGTGCGCGAATACGATAGGCATAGAGCGGCTAACGTTATTTATTTAGATTTTAAAAAGGCGTTCGATACAGTTCTGCATAGAAGATTAATTGCGAAGGTTAAAGCGCACGGTATACGCGGTCAGGTAGCTAACTGGTTAGAGGAATGGCTTCGTGCTAGGAGACAGAGGGTTGTTGTTAGTGGTAGTGAATCGGGGTGGTTGGATGTAGGTAGCGGTGTCCCACAGGGTTCAATGTTAGGCCCATTGCTATTCGTAATTTACACTAACGACATAGATGTAGGATTGACTAGTAACGTGTCAAAATTCGCGGACGATACTAAAATAGGCGGTAAGGTTGTTAACGAAGACGATATAAATAGGCTCCAAGACGATGTAAAGAGGATTATGGAGTGGACGGACAAGTGGAAGATGCAATTTAACGTAGACAAATGTAAAGGTTTGCATAGAGGTTCTCGTAACAATAATTACACGTACACGATGGATGATAGAGAGTTAGCGAGCGTTGACGAGGAAGTAGATTTAGGCGTACGCGTATCTAAGGATTTAAAAGTTAGGAACCAGTGCCTGGTGTCTTGCGCAAAAGCTAATAGGATGTTAGGCTTCATAGCGCATAATTTCGAATTTAAATCGAAGGATATTATATTGCCCTTTACAAGCCCCTAGTCAGGCCTCATTTAGAATATGTCGTTCAGTTTCGGTGCCCGTATTTGCGTGAGGATATTGATAGGTTGGAAAGGGTTCAGCGTCGTGCCACGAAACTAATTCCGTAATTGAGCAACAAGCCTTATGAAGATAGGATTAAAGAGTTAGACTTGCATTCACTCGAAACTAGGAGATTAAGGGGGGAGCTTATTGAAGTTTTCAAAATCGTTAATAATATCGATAACGTAAATTTTGACAAACTGTTCACTTTCGATAATAGCAATACTCGTAATAACGGATTTAAGTTGCGTGGCAGACGTTTCATTACTAATATCGCTAAAAACTTCTTTACTTTTAAAGTAATTGATAAATGGAATAATCTTCCCTCGCCCGTCGTGAAGTCTACCAGCGTTAATATGTTTAAGAACCATTTAGATAGGCATTTTAAAAATATTAACGTTGTTTAAAATAAAAAAAACAATTAACAACAGGAGCTCTGGGGATGGTGGTCGAGGATGAGTCTGTTGACGATTAATTCCAGCTTGTGACATGCCAGCGTGTGATGTCAGCAATAAAATTATTATTAAAAAAAAAAATTAGACTAACACGAACGTAGATGTAGCTCGTAGCGTAAACTAACCCACTTTTTGTTATACTCTACCTACTTTTTTTTTCTCTCTCCTTACTTGCATGTCTGTAACTCTACTTGCATGTCTGTAGTTTGCATGGTATGACAGTGAGTTAAGACTGTGTTTGCATGGTTTGTAAGCGTTCTTATTTTACTTCTTTTCATTTTTCACCCCTCTCCTATTCTCTTCGATTATTTTTCCGACTTGTCGGCAGTGGCCGCGGATGATGATGGGGAGTCTCTCTTTCTCTTTTTCTGAATGAATGTTCATCCACGAATGATAGATTTTGCTACTTACTCTCTTCAACCCCCTCCTCTTTCCTTTCTCTCGGGCTAACATTAGAATAGATCTTAGGATGTTTATTAGCCTTAGCTTCTGTAGATCTGTAGATATATATGATGCAAACCCACAAGGAAAAAGAAAAAATTATTCCAAGGCATTTCGTGTATTCACCCTGACGAGGTGTACTTCTGAATGCACGAAAGGCCTTGGAATCATTTTTCTTTTTCCTTGTGGGTTTGCATCATTCATTCATTTCATGTGTTTAATTGTGAAATTCTTCCCATATATATTATTATAGGGTGTGCCAATTACATAGAAGTGAATTTTTAATTTTATTTTTTTTAAACGACCAGGGTATATTATTGTTCAATTTAATGTAGAAATGCAACACAAAAAAATTGAAGGAGCTGCATCAATATTTAGGACTTGCTCAACAGCATTTAATGTTACAGTATTTAGCTATGTTTTTAGTAATTTGTCAAGTTCTGCACATTATGTTTCTTGGTAAAGCATTCTTTCTTATATAAGTATTTCACATAAGTGGAGTTATAGAGCTACTGAACAAGTATTAGTCACACATTCTCTACACGTCTGTACAGGTTTAAATGTAAACAAACAAGGAAAGCAGCTATGCACCAGTTGGCACACATGACACGTCAGTCGTTGTTCTCAAGCACTGCTGGTGGGTTGTGTTAAACTGTGTTTTTCTGCTCAGCCACATACAGTAATTGTTCAGTTTTTTTGCTTTTAGTGTCTACCAAGAATGGCAATGAAAACAAGACGCTACAGTGATATTTGGTTAGTTGGTAAATGTGAAGAAAAATTTAGTGCTGCAAAGTTACCATCAAGGCGTGATGTACTAAAAGTGTTATTTAATTTTCATACTGATAAACAAATGAGTCTGAAGGAAAGTGTTAAGAAAACTGTTCGTTTAATTTTGCCGATTTGGGAAAGAGCACGTATACCTACAACAACTGAATTACATGTGCGTGAGAGAGTTGTACGTCTTCATAAAGAATGGCAGTCACTCAAAAAAAAACATAAATAGATCAACATCTACTGAAAGCAAGAAACGTGATATTTTTGGCGAGTCACTGGATGATTTATTTGATATTGCACACCAGGATGCCATGAGTTTGATTAAGATTGAGGAAGATCGCTTATTCTTACAAGGTCAAAGAGAAAAGGCCGTCGTGGATCAATGATAGGAGTAGACATGAAACTTTCAAAGAAAGAAGCTAGCAGAATTGAGCGATCACTAGCATATGAAAGGCAAAAGAGAAACAGAAATATTTGCAGGAAGCATATACATCATCAGCAGCAACAATTAATGAATCGATAGAATTAGAATCATCAGGAGAATCATCTGATAAAAGTGATCATGCTGATTTTGATCAAGAGATTGCTCATAAGGCTGGTTTGTCTAGGTGTTCTAACAGAGGTCGTGTTCAAGTTGTTACGCAAGAAGTTGCTGCAGCACTAGATCGAACAAAAATAAGTAGCAGAAATGCTGTTCACATTTTCTCAGCAATGGCTTCATCTAATTTGCTCAGAGCTCCCAGAAGTGAGTTACAGATTAGCCACAGAACAATTCGTCGAGCCAGAAACAAACATCGTGAATCTCTAGCAGCAGAAATTCGAGCATCTTTTGATCCAAAAGTACCCCTTACTCTCCACTGGGATGGAAAAATTATGGATGATTATACTGGAGCTGTTCAGAAGACTGTAGAGCGTTTACCAATTTTAGTGTCTGGTAAAGATATTACAAAATTACTTGCTGTTCCAAAGTTCAATACTGGGAATGCTTCTGGTATTGCTGATGCTTGTCTGACAGAAATAAGAAAATGGGGGCTAGAAAATAGAATAGTTGCATTGTGTTTTGACACTGCACCAACTAATACTGGATTGAAAGGTGGGGTTTCCCTTAAAATTGAAAAAGAATTAGAGAAAGATCTGCTGAGTCTTGCATGCCGCCATCACATATTTGAAATTATGTTAGAGAAAGTATTTTCTCTGCATGATGCTGGTAGGTCACCTAATATTGAAGTTTTTTCTCATTTCCGTGAATCTTGGCCTCATATTGATAAAACGCAGTATAAAACTCTACTTAATATAAATACTGGTAACGTGGTAGAAGAAGAAAGGAGAAAAGGTCTAATTGCATTTGCTCTTCAGCAGTTGCAGTCAAAACAGCTTCGGGGAGACTATCAAGAGCTCCTAGAACTCTCCATTATATTCCTTGGAGGTACTCCCTCCCAAGGCATCACTTTTCGTAAACCTGGAGCAGTACACCGAGCTCGATGGATGGCACGAGCAATTTATGCCATAAAAATGTGCCTTTTCAAAGAACAATATTCTGTTCAGCACCATCAAACTGCAATTAGGGGATCCCGCCTCTCCTATGTCAGAATGTTAGCAGATCACTTGTTACGAGTGTCACTGTTCGTCACAACTGTGTACATTAAATATTGGTTTACATGTACGTCATCTTGTGATGCTCCAAGAAACGATCTCATGCTTCTAAAAACACGAAGACTACGCTGACAAAGAAGTTTCAACTGTTGCTTTGACTGCATTCTCACGACATTTGTGGTATTTATCTGAGATATCAGTAGGTCTAAGTTTTTTTGACAATAAAGTATCCCATGAAGAGAAGAGAAGCATGATTTATAACATGAGAGTGCAACAAGGTTCCGAAGAGCCTCCAAAGAGGATTCCCCCTATAAAATTTTTTCTTCATGTTCATTGGCTGACTTTGTGACAAAATCAACTAAAAACTTCTTTAGTATTTTGGGAAATGATGAAACCTTTCTCGGTAAAGACCCCGCAGACTGGTCCAGTGATGCAACCTACAATGAAGCTCAAGCAATTGTGTCATCTCTTAGAGTAACAAATGATTTGGCAGAACGAGGAGTTGCTCTCATGCAATCCTTCAGTGAAAGCCTTACTCGTGACGAGGAACAGAAACAGTTCCTTCTTCAAGTGGTTGAGTATCATCGAAAGAAGTTTGATGAGGCTGTCAAAAATGTTGATTAAAGATAAGTGTTAATGTTATTGAAAGTAAATGTTTGTTAATTAAAGGTAAATAAAATTAAAGGTAAATTTTTATGTTAATTGGAAGTAAATGTTTATGTTAATTAAAGGTAAATATATTTAAAGTTCAACATCTTTGAGCAAGTCCTAAATACTGTTCAATTTTGATAAGATTTTGTACATTATGTTTTTGCACTGAATACCAAAAAATTACATCCTGGTCGTTACAAAATTTTGAAGTTGCAATTTTAGGCACACCCTAAATTATATATATATATATATATATATATATATATATATTAGAAGTATGAGTATTAGACAAGACGTAGCAAATATCTACGAAAATTTGAGTTACCTCTCAACGCTCAATTTCGAATTTGGAAAAATTTCGATGATTTTGTTGATCAAGAAAATTCAATTGGTTTTATGAACTAAATTTTCTTAAATCTCCAGTCCCAACTAACCTAGAAGTGTGTATCTGTAGTAATAAACTGCCGGAGATCGTCCCTTGTGAAGGAAATGAGCAAAATAAATAAATGGAATGCCACTCTTTAAAAGACTCGCTTTGGATTTTATGATAAAAAAGGTTCATGAGTTGTTTCACCCAAAAAAAAAAAAAAAATACAGCTAAATCTAAGTTAACTGCTCAAGAATAAATGTTAATAATGAACAGGTAAATTTAATAGATTATATTATGGAGAGAAAGAGAGAGAGAGAGAGAAGCAACAAACCTGACCTCCGTGAAATGAAGAACCATCACACGGAACACCTGAAATGTTGAAAAGTATACACAGTGTGTATATGTATATATATATATATATATATATATATATATATATATATATATATATATATATATATATATATATATATATACATATATATATATACACACACACACACACACACACACACACACACACACTGTTATATACTGTTTATACTGTTATATTATATGTTATTATTTTATGTTATAGTTTTTGCTACCGAAGGTTCGATTTTTATGTCATTTCTATGTAATTTCTATGTAATTCGTTCTAATTTCCCCTTCCTGGTTGCTAGTTCGTAATACGAGTATATTATAACTGTCGACTGCTATTGCCTGTCCCATTAATAAATACTTAAATAATTTTTATTTAAACAAAAAACTTTGTTTAGAATTTAGACGAACATGTATCGTGTTCAGAATTATCAAACTCAGTTTTGTTGAAAGTAAAATGAGAAATTTTGTTTAGATTAAATATGCATAAAATTATTTTTACTCAGAATTGGGTTTGACTTTCACGTGAGAAATTTGAAAATTATTAATTTCAAATATATTCTTATGTATTTTTAATCTAAACAAAATTTATTTTGAAGTAACGCCACTTATTTTGTTCAGTTTTACCGAGAGAGATCCTAATAATTTTGGACACAATGCCTTTGATCGCTTCATATTCATACTTTTTTTTAAAAATTAAGTAAAAGAAAATTTAATTGCAATATGTGCAATTTTCACCAATTTTCTTGGTAGTTTTTAAAATTTTTTAAGCAAGTCAAATTAGGTTTGGTTTCCCGTATAATTCTTTTCAGGTATAAAACTTTACTTCAGAGGGTGGATTGGTTTTAAATCTGAACTGTGTAGATATGTCAATATCTTTAGCTTTTGTTTCGCATTCTGCCTTATTTTGTTTTGTTTTTCTGAGTTTCAGATTCATTGTCTTTCAGTATTGTAAGTTTAGTTGTTCTCTGGTCATCTGCGGAAGTCCACTTTATTTGTTTCGATAGATAATGCCTCGATTGTTTCTGTAATATCTTGCAAACTAACAGGATCAGGGCGAGAGCTCCCCCTATATGATTATTATAATCAGTGAGGAGGACTAGAAACTGGTACAGCGCTTTGGCCAGACGAACGAGGCTTTATTGCGTTAATTCACGGAGTATTTTTAACAGCACTCCCGACCTCAGTTTCTTCACTTCGCCTATAGGGAAACGGTGTCCCATATGTGATACTTCTCCTTGCACATAATGGATAACTTTTAGTGGTTTGATAGTGTCAGAAATATAAAGAAAATTATCTTTTTAAAGTTAGTGTTAATGTTTTGACTGTCACTCGGAATCTTCATCAATGGATCGGTAGAAGCATTTTTTTTGCCTTATTTCCAACTTCCATCTCTTGCGTAACATTTACAGATGGTAAAATATTGGAATTTACATTTTTCTCCAGATTTTACAGTATGTATCCACAATTTCCCTTTGCAAAATGTCCATATACGATCTCATTTGTGCATTTCGTTTGGATGTTCTTCCTTGTCATTGCTTTCGTTTCGTTACGATTATTTTTCTTTTCTGTATACACGTCTGAAGTGGATTCGCTCCTATTTTTTGTTCGTTCTCCTTATCCGTTATTGTGATTTCTCCTTCCTTGATGTCTTTCTCCATTTATCTTCTGTTTTCTTTGTCATTTTCGCTTCATGTATTTGCTATTTCTGTTTCAATCTCCTTTATACGAGTTTCTATATTTATTCCGTGCAAATGAATTCATCTTTTTCTTACAGTCCTCGCATAAGAATTAATTTCATTGCTTTTATTTGCTTTACACTTGAAGTGAGGCACACATTTGCATCATTCCAGTTAATGCAATTAAAATCTAAAAGATATACGTAAGCAAAAATCACGTCTCTTGACCCTTGCTCTGTCCGTTGCAGATTCACAAATTTGGCACCTGCTGAAACTGATTGTGTTTGTCATATTATAAACTTCAGAATCCTATTAGAAATAAGAGTAGAGAAGGGGGTGAACGTGTGAGGAATGGCGAAGAGAGAACGATAATTATAACAGCTGCAGGTAAAACATTTCCTCTAATATAGAGAAAGATAGAATCAGCGCCGGAAGCTCAATGAATAACATCGTTTCCCGATAAACGAAGGGAAGGCATTGAAGTCGGGAGTTCGACTCCAGAAATTAGCTCAACGGGTGGCGTTCATCTGGCCTGGAGATTGTGCTAGTATCTAGTTCTCAGATTATTATAGAGACGCGACCCGGAGAAGCTATTTCAGATATATAATTTGTTCAATAGAAAGAAACAATTTTTATATCGAACTCAACAGTTTCGAGACTCTTTATATAACTTTGGGAGTAGCGCAGGCAAGTGGGAGTGGGCCCAGAGGGCAGATGGGCTTCTGGATCCGCCCTTGACACATATACGTGTGTGTGTGTGTGTGTGTGTATATTTAGATCAGTGCTTGTTAGTAACGATCGCTGTCTTGGGCTCCCCGTTTATAAAATTCTGGCTGCCCCTGCTTCGGGACAACTAAACTAAAAAATAAACGTTTTAATACAGGGAAAAATTGGGACTGTTTCTTCACGTTTCGTTTTACTGTTTCATAACATCTCATCAAGGATTAAGTTAAAGATTGCTTATTTTCAAGTTCAGTTACTTACATTTTTACTTAAGATTAACACTATTTACACTTAAGATTAACACTATTTACACTTAAGATTAACACTATTTACACAATTTACATAAATACATAAAAACTTTTCATAACTTTTTGTAAATAAATATTTTTTTTTTTCAAAAGATGCATGGTGTATATTAGAGTAATAGTTTAGTATTCATGTTATCCTTTATTTTCCCCTCTCTTTTAATGCGTAATTGGGTACACGAGATAAGTGTACGTATGGTGTGAATGAACTGTGAAGATACTTTTTTCATTATACTTTTTCTTACTCTCCTATAAATCTTCTTTCACCACTATTTTGTGTCAGCAGTGACTGGCGGAGGAGGGAGAGAGCTTTGTCTGTTTCATATTTTACTTTACTACTGTTCCTGTGTGGCACGTCTATAAGTGTAAGCATGGTATAAGTTTTCAGTGTTCTTTTTTTCATTGTTATTTCTATTTTTTCTACTTCTTTCTTGGGCTAACGAAGAGTGGATCTTAGGGTCTTTATTAGTCTGTAACTCTGTAACTCAAAAACTAATTGGATCCAATTTAAAATTTACATTAACAAAATTTAAAAAGCAAGTTTATTTTTTTACTGCTCTTATTCGATTTTTTTTAGTAAAATTGGGTATTTTTAAAATGTTCCTTTTTTGGAAGTGGGTACCAGGAGCTGATTATCATTCAGTTTTTGTTTCCGATTAAAGTACAATGATTTTAAAATATGAAGCTGACTCTCACTTGATTGTACTTAAAGAGAAGGGTGTGAAGGGAGTGATCAGTAGGAAACCAATGATCCCTGATGGCGGATTTGTCAGGTTTGTTTGAACATTAATTTGATTGGAAAGAAATCCCTTCTGCTCGTTCATTCTGACTTTGTGTTTACTGATGAGCGACGTTAAGTGGGTAAACAGCCATTTCATCGAAGTAAATAAAGAAATGGGGCAAACAAGAGCTTTGGGAGGTGACCTTTATATATATATATATATATATATATATATATATATATATATATATATATATATATATATATATATATATATATATACAGTACATATATTATATATATATATATTAGGGTGTACCATTTTTGGGTCATTTTCAAAAAGTCAAGGTCCAGGAGTCTAATGTTGTGCCAAATGATGTCCTAAACACGAATTTTACAGGCATTTTCTAATCCGACAAATTTTGAATCCCCCACCCCCCCTTGAAATTTTGCGCATCCCCTTTTCCTAAAAACCCCATATATCTCAAACACTATCAACTTTATCGAAAAATGTTATAGAATAAAAATGATTTAGAATCAAACGTTCTATTAGAAAAGTTCATCAAAATAGAAATTTACTTAATTTTGAAAATTTTCATTTATTTTTTAAAAATTTAAATTAAAAATTTTTTTTGCTTGCAGTGCCTTCTTCTTAAATAAGGTGTTACCGCCACCTTTGAAGCATCACCCCAATGCAGCTTCGCGGCGATGGGCTTTGTATTTGCTAGTTATAATGCAAATCATAATTAGTTTTTATTATAACTAGCCTATACAAAGTGAGGACAACCTCAAAACTATATATATAGAAAATAAAGCTAAAAATTAACACTATCTATAGTTGTGAGGTCCCATCGTTTTTTTTTTTACTTTATTCAACACTTTCCTCAAAAAAATAAAAAGAAAAGTTTCCTAATTAGAAATCATTGATATAAGAGCTTTTTAAACAAAAATAAGAAAAGACAATTTATGGTATATTTAATAACAAAAAAAAAATCAGCCTCTTCTAAATTAAAACAATCTCTGCAAATAAAAATACCTAATCTATCTGTTAATGAACTATTCTTTACTGAGTTTCATTCTTTTAAGAGTCTCTTTACTAGGATCAGGAATTAGTCTTCTATTCTCTTCCACAATTTGCAAAAGACCTTGAAATTCTTCTTCATTTTGACATTTGTCATGAAAGTCTTGAACCAGCTTGATTCCTCTTTCAGCGGTATCATTGACTACTCTAATAGATGAAAGAATGTTTTTTAGTTTGTTGTAGTCATCGACCTCTTCCCCTCTTCCCATGTTGATGCTGGTTTCTTTATCCATGAGTCTGGTTTTGACCCACAGCATTGAAATAAATGCCATGAAATTGGACCTACTAGCTGATGAAGCTTTGTGTCTTCCTTTAAAAATTAATGCATTAAATAGACACATTCTCTTTAATTTCTTAATCAATGATTCATCATATGATGCTTGGTGGGCAAAAGCATACATTTTATTTGCATACAAAATCATTGCCATCCACCTGGCACGGTGCATTGCACCAGGTTTCCGCCAATGACTGTTTTCTCTGGAAACCTCTCCTAAAAGCATTAAAGTTGTTTCAGCAACTTCCTTATAGTCATCACGTGGAAAGCAGTCAGATTTTCTTAAACATTGGGTCATAAATTCTACACATTCTTCCTTTAGGCCTCTTTGATACCTTGATTTAACATCAAGAACATTGTATGTAGATTTCGTATTAATTTTCTTCCATTTAGACTCGCGAAATTCTTTGAATAACTCAAACTCAGGAGATTTACTTGGGCCAAAAATGGTTTCATACACAGCACACAAAACTCTTTCAGCCACATGATGGCGGCATGCTAACCAAATCAATTTCTTTTGCAAAAGTTCTTCAAGTAACTTACAGGAACCTTTCATCCATCCTGAAATGGATGCAGTGGTATCAAATGATACTCCAAAGACATTTTGCTTCAAGTTCCATTTTTCAATACTTTGAAATACAGAAGTGGCTTGAGACAATCCAGTGGAATCATCTATTATAGAAACTGATAAGTGTTTTTCTACATTTGGGTATCCAGTAACAAGTATTGCAAGGCGGTCTTCTTGTTCTGAACATGATTTAGTAAGCAGCTTGCTATCCCAATGTACTAGGCAGTGATCAGGAGGAGTAAAATCCTTGATGCAAGTTTCATATTTTCGTTTTCTTGTCTTTCGAGCGGCTCTTGCAGATGTGGTCCTGGAGAGAGACAGTTTTTCAATATCCTTGCCACACCTAATGGCTACTGCAGCAGCAAAAACAGTCCGTTGTCCAATAGAGAGATTAAGTCTGTCTGCAGTGGAGGAAACCAATGGCGAGGCAAGAATATTTTTGGGGCTGGAAGCATTTGAAGGTCCTGCTGTAGGTTCTGTCGGAAACTCTTCATAGCTGTCTGTCTCAGAACTGGTCGTGCTAGAAAGAAGGGTCTCTGATGTTCTGGCTGTAGCACTCACTTGCTTCACTGATTTATGTTTCTCTTTGCGTTTCTTCTCTTTCTCTAATCTAATGTACTTGCGCTGTACTTTTGATGCATAATCTGCATCTAGCAAACCTAAACATTTCTCGTTTTGTTCTTTGATCTTCTAAGAATTAAATATCATATGCTTTCTGAGGCTCAGTTCTCATGCGGTCTTTTTGGATTAATTCAACGGCATTTTGAGAAGAGATGTCAAAAGGGAATCCATAATTTTCATGAAATTAGAGAGTTCATTTTCAAAGCTTGCTCTTTTTTGTGCTTGATTAAATTATTATGCATTTCTTCTAGATTTAACAGCATCTTCCTGCCTTTTGGGTTTTTACTAATATCTATAGTAGGAATGCATGCTTTTTGCCATATTATTAGTAGCTTCTGTAGAACTTCATTAACAGTAGAATCTTTTGTAACTTTTGGACCCTTATACTGCATTCTCCGTAAATAAATAAAATGGCTTAGAACATCTTTATTGGATGGTAAAACAATTTTAGATGAACTCATAATATCAGCCTGCAAGCGACCAAGAATAAAGTCATGCTGTTTTGTAGCTGTTTGACTCATTTTTTATTTATTTTTCAAATAAAGCAGTCTGAAAAGAAACAATTTAAGAGTAAAAACAATGCTTGTTTATTAAAATTCAATGTAAAAAAGGATTTTTAAATTTGGATTATACTCACAATATACTCATAAATAATGTAACTTAAGTACCTTATTTTATATTAATACAATAAGGTGCTCTTGGACAAAAGAAAATGAAAATTTTCAAAATTACGTAAATTTCTATCTTAATGAACTTTTCTAATAGAACGTTTGATTCTAAATCATTTTTATTCTATAACATTTTTCGATAAAGTTGATAGTTTTTTAGATATATGGGGTTTTTAGGAAAAGGGGATGGGCAAAATTTCAAGGGGGTGGGGGGGATTCAAAATTTGTTGGATTAGAAAATGCTTGTTAAATTCGTGTTTAGGACATCATTTGGCACAACATTAGACTCCTGGACCTTGACTTTTTGAAAATGACCCAAAAATGGTACACCCTAATATATATATATATATATATATATACAGATTCGAACTCTGTAGAGATACTGATGGTGCTCATGTAGAATCATATGCTTAAGTATTCATTAAATGTATGCCTTCTATTATATTATTATTGAATTTTACCTTTTTTGCTACGTTTTCAATGAAATAAGGACTTTATAAACACCCAGTGTGTGTGTGTGTGTGTGTATGTATATATATATATATATATATATATATATATATATATATATATATATATATATATCAGCATTTTCTTATTTGTCAAAATTAAATGAATGAATAGATGAGATCAATTTAATATGAAGAGAAATAAGAATTTACTTATTTTGGGTTTATTACTTAATGGCCAAAATAGGGAAGTTAGAAATGTTTTTTTATGAATTTTAGAAATTGGGACGGTAGCACAAATCCACAAGCTCATGGATTTTTTCAGTGAGGAATTTTCCGATAAGTGTGGGAAGAATTAGTTACGATTTGTGTGTGTGTGTGTGTGTGTGTGTGTGTTAATATCGCAGTATAAGTAGTGCGATGAGCAAATTTGGTGTATATATATATATAGTTGACCTAGTTTTAGCCGTTTAAGGTGATAATGATTTAATTGTATGCAATGATTAATTGATGCAATGACTGATTGCTTATTAATGAAAGGCTGGGTTAATAATTTATGATGTCATACAGTATCACCGATTGGAATAAGTGGTTATTTGATTAGGCCCACCATACTATTGGAAGTGACCGAAATGGCAGCGAGGGTCACCAGCTTGGATTACACCCAAGCAAATTAATATTAAGGTTATAAAACGTACCTTATGGTTTTGTAGTTTAATTAAGAAAATTTATATTAATTTTCACAGTGAAAATTACAATGGAAAGACTGACTAGAAAGCTTAACAATTCGATAATGACTTTTGAAATGCGCTCCTTTATGTGAGGCTTAATGGTATACAAAATGGGACACAACCCGAAATATAAGACTTAGTGAATACAAAAATAATGCATGTACGTAATAATATAACAAATAGGTTATGTAATACACTGATTAGGGAAGCTACAGATTATGCATAAATGATCTGTGAAAGAGGCCTATTAATAACACAGAAAGCGCGTACGTTTTGGTACACTGAATAGAATAAGTTTCGGTACTTTATTTTTATTATGAAAATAAAGCCGTTATTTATTCACTGTGGTATAACAAAGAATTAACGGTAATTAATTGATAGTTTTACGTTATGCTTATGACATAGACTTAGCTAATAAGATGAAATGTTAATAGCTTAATTGACACGTAATAAGTAATATACTCATCGATGGTATGTAAATGGCATGCAACATAGAACATTGAATGGGCCTAGTAAATGATATAAAGAATGCACGTGCGTTTGGTACATTGAATGGAAAACATGACACTCTGATTAAGTAGGCTAGATGATTGAATGGGCCTAGTAATGATATAAAGAATGCACGTGCGTTTGGGATAGGCCTAATGATAGTTGAGGGAATATACACTGTAAATTAATTAGGCCTGCAGTAGAGAACTTATTTATCGCACAAATATAATAGTGAACACAACAGCGGATGATGTGAATTACAGGTTCTGAAGAACACTTGAATTAGGAAAATGGTCTACCGCGTTATTAACGAGAGTCAATTGGAACGTTTAATTACTCACTTTGGGAGTATAGCCTGCCGTTCAGCGGTAGGCTAATGTAGGCTTCACAAGAGTACTTAGAATATGATGTACTTAGCTTACCCGGACGATGTAACGCTGTTGAAGGAGTGTTGAAAAGGAAACTAATACCGATATGCTCGAAGTGTCGTTGATCGTCCTCTGGAAGGTGGTCGCTCACGCGTTGGTCGTGTCGTGGATTAGGCCTTTTGCGAAGGAGATGTAGGCCCGGTTGTGGTGGATGGAATGAAGAGGATCTTGTAGGAGTAGGCCCGGCTGTCAGTGTCTCTTGGAAGTTTGTTCCGTAAGTCAAGGTATGATGGGCCTAATGGAGTCTCGTAGACGACCGTTCTTCGTAAAGCGGTAAAAGCTGACCAGATGTGGAGTGATTTGGGTTTGTAGCTTTCGCCGTCGAGTCCCGCAATGTGTCCACCTTGAGGATGCTTCTCGTAGCGTTGCAACCTTGCCGGTGCTCTCGAGGATAATTGATAACCGGTTGATGTGGTAATGAAGAGACCAAGGGGAATTCCTGATGCCGTTGTGGTTTGCTGCGGCAGTATTGGTGGATCACTTCCAATGATGCTTCGTTTCTTGAATGTGGTGTTGAAGTGAGCCTTGGTCTTGAGCCGGTTAAAGCTGATGAGGGGTGACAACGTACAGAGTAGTCTAACGAAATGGAAGCGCTAACGAAGTGAGGAGTGTGAGTGGGTGCTCGCTTTTATACATAGTTCCTGTGACGTAGGACTTCGCACCAAATCTTAAGACGCTTTGTCCGCGCGTCCTTTAGTTGATAAGGGCTTGCGCTCGCGCCTTTTGGGAAGAAACAGACTTTCCATTGTTTTATTGTTTGCCCACGTGTGTTTTCCAAGACTGTTTGATGATAGCGTGGAAGGAAAGGATTTCTGTCTATTTGTTGGTCTATTTCTTGTCGATCCGCTACATATATATATATATATATATATATATATATATATATATATATATATATATATATATATATATATGATTTTAGCGATGATTTAAGTTTATAGTTGAAAAGAAAATGACGAAAGTGATATTCACTTAAAGTCTTCAGAATGTGAAAGATTTTGTACTTAGTTATTAAACTGACTGAGGGATTTTCAGCCAAAAACGCTTACCAACTAATTTTCTTTTTTCACTTTCTTATATCTAAAGTCCCGGTCCTATTCAAAGGAGTGACATAACGAAGGAGTGACATAACAAAGGAGTGACAAATCGGAGATAAAATTCAAAGGAGTAACACGAAAATACCAACAAAGAAGAAGAAAGAACAAATCCAGAGGGAAGAGAGGCTTGCAACTGTTAGGTTAGGTTAGGTTAGGCTAGGTTAGGTTAGGTTAGGTTTCTAGTTTTTGAAATAAAATCTTAATTTTAACAATTCTGTCACTCCTTCGTTACGGTATTTATGTCACTCCTTTGTTATGTCACTCCTTTGAAATGTCACTCCTTCGATACAGACCCCTAAAGTCCATATGTTACTTGCTTACTTGCTTTATTTCTGTTGTTTTCAAAAACTCCCAAAAGTATTCCTTCATTTCTGTGATTTGACGAAGGAGAGAACTACTTTCAACTCTCATCCTGTTCCCGTAGTTTAATCCGCATGGCTGGCCAGAAACTTTATCAGGTCAATTTCTGGATGTTGTTGGCGGAATATTTTTCAGATTTCGCTGCTTTTCGGTAGAATATTAATTAATTTTGGATCTGGAATGCTGAAAGAGTACCGTACCTTTTTTCTTGAATCTCCCTGTTCTGTCGTATTAGGGATAATTACAAATTTTCATGTCGGTCATTCCAATGGGTTTCTTTCCGTTTTATCATATAGATACGATTTTTCAGGTATTTTCGTAAGTATTTTTTCAAGACATTGTTCCTATAAATACATTCTCAGAGGTTCAGGCATGACCAGTAATTTTTATGCTTTGCTTCTACAGTGGTGGCCATAAGTCACGCATCACCCCATCAACTAAAACAAAATTGTTTTAACGTAAAAGTAATATACCAAAATTACTGTAAATGGTAGAAAAGGTGTATTTAGAAACTACTCAAGCATACAAAACATACTAATGAATTGCGGTCAGTATTTCATACATTTACCCTTTTTTTTTCAACACTTCGGCGATACGTCGTGGCATGGAATTTATCAGTATTTCGCAATACTCCGGCGTAATTTCCTGCGCCCATACCTTATTTATGGCTTCAAGCAAATCATTCATTGATGTAGGAGTGTGACAGGTAACTTTTTCTTTGACGCTTCGTCAGCGCCATGTCACCGCACCAAAGCCGTGTCTGATTGGCTCCGAAATTCGGGTTTTCAGCTGATCAGGCCTTGGCCGGGAAATTCGCCCGATTTAAACCTGATAGAGAACTGCTGGCGAACCGTCAAAGAAAAAGTTACCCGTCACAATCTTACATCATTGAATGATTTGCTTGAAGCCATAAAGAAGGTATGGGCGCAGGAAATTACGCCGGAGTATTGTGAAATACTGGTAAATTCCATGCCACAACGTATAGCCGAAGTGCCGAAAAAAAAAAGGGTAAATGTACGAAATACTGACCACAATTCATTAGTATGTTTTGTATGCTTGAATAGTTTCTTAATACATCTTTTCTACCATTTACAGTAGTTTTGGTATTTTACTTTTACGTTAAAACAATTTTCTTTTAATTGATGGGGTGATGCGTGACTTATGGCCACCACTGTATTATTCCAGACTCTTTGAGAATCTTTAAGACTCGTTAGATTACACAGGTCAACAAAAAAATTATTTTTTTTTCGTTGCCAAGGAAATTTGTACGAATTTAGGGTATTTTGGGGTTGCTGAATGCCAAAATGAAAGTAGTTTTTCCGATTTGGCTCTAGTTCTTGAGATAATGAATACCCTCAATTAATAGGAAACGTAACCATAACGCGTGCATATGGGAAACTACCGGAACATTCTAGATGGTGAGACCGAATAAAATGCCATTATGTATTTCATGTGTTTACTTTTGTATGATTTGAGACAATTTCAATGCGATTTGTAAGTAGGCTCCGCCTGAACATTAAATTTTTTGCATTTTTACGTGTTTCAATGGGGTACCAATTATCTCATAAATTAGAGCCAATCTAGCAAAACCGATGTCATATTCGGAATCAGCACCACAAAGTTACCCCAAAATCACTCTAATATGATTGGCAATAAAATGAGTGTTGACCAGTGTTATCTGAAATCACTTTCTGCCTTATCTTTGACCAGAAAATTTAAACGGACAAAGAGCCAGCTCCACCGTAATATATCTTTATTTCAAAGTTTATACATAGACAAGTTTCATGGTCAAATTTATTTGAAGCTTGAGCAAAATTTGTATATTAATTCTATGCGTTTCCTTTGGTACAAAGCTTCTGAAATTCTCTCTTAGTAACCCCAATAGCTTATACAATAAATAATTAAGACCTTCTCTCTCTAAATCTTATTGGATTAGTTTATATAACTCCTTTTCTTCCAAGTAACATACAGTTTTATCTCTAAATATTCTTTGAAAACACTTTATATAAAAGGTGCGTATGAGTAATACTGGTGAAAGCTTTTTGGCTCTGCTTTTTAATCTCTTCGTATTTAGGACAGTGCTTGAGAGTTTTAAAGAATGTAGAATCATGCCGCGATGTCGAATGATGTCCTTCACAATATGTAAGGTGCCTTCTTCGTATTTTATTTTTTTTTTTTGCCCTAATTATGTCCCTTTATGAAAAGTCACTGGGACACGAAGCGAGTTCTCGTTTGAAAGAGTTCATTTCTTATATATCCGTTTCAAGAAAATGCCTTTCGGGTTTTTTTTTGTATCTTCATTTCAGTATTAGACGAACCAAACTCTAAACTATATTGATCATTAAAGCAGGTCATCCATTTCTTTTGGGTTACTTATGTATTAATGTTTTTAAGTCAACTCACTCCATTTTCTTTTTGGGAAAGTATAAAAAATTATTTTTTAATTTTTACTTTACACTTTCTGCTGCTTAAAAACTTCATAAAAAGTTTTTGAATGAATCTGTGCCTCAGATTAATATCCACAAGGTGGCCACAAAGTCCCTTTGCATGATAAACAAGGGCAACATAGAGAGAGGCTGTAATTTCACTGCAAATGGACTTTGTGGCCAGTTTGTATTTTGTCAAATTTCGCTTTTAATATTTTTTCTCTCGTTCATTTTTTCGTTTCTTTGTACAGTTCTCGTTCTTTGTCTGTGTATTGTTACGCTCTCTATGTGAATATTTTCTCTTCTGCCTTTTTGGTATGTACAGGGTATTCATAAAGTCACACAAATGAATATGGGTGAAGTATACATGCATATTCACTTGCGCGACTTTATGAACTCCCTGTATAATACTAGATCTATTTTAGTTTGTCATGTCTTTAGGACATTTCATTTAGTTTTGACGTTTTTTCTTGAAGGAAGTTTTCAGTTCATTTTATTTTTTTTTGCAGTTGTGTTTCTTCAAACTATTTTGTTTGAATTCAAATTGTCGTCTTTTTCGAGTGAGCGTCTCGTGGCTCGATCGGTTACTTAGGGCGCCGCCCGGCAGTGCTGAGACTCCGTTGAGTCGTCGGTTCGAACTCCAGTGCTGCCAAGAGCTGGGAAGTTGTCTTTTTTGTTTCTTAATATTTAATTTAATTAATGTATGTAATTGACTCTGATTAAAGTAGCCCAAGCTCGGGTCTCACCCCAAGCTTCCTTGGAGAAAATGGGACATGGGAAAATGGGACATTTTCAATAACTTTTCCGTTTCTTTCCACCTTATTTCTATTAACTTATGGTCAGAAATTTCTGTTTACCTAATAACATCATCATTTATCGTGTCATTTTTGTAGTTTCTCGAGTAAGGGTGTCCGTCTCCATAAGTTTCAAAAGCATCTGCGCTTCATTTGAAGCTTAAAGTCTTATAATACTACAAAAACTGTTGATACAAACTCCATCAAAATTCGCGGACGATACTAAAATAGGCGGTAAGGTTGTTGGCAAGGACGATAGAAATAGGCTCCAAGACGATGTAAATAGGATTATGGAGTGGACGGATAAGTGGCAGATGCAATTTAACGTAGACAAATGTAAAGTTTGGATGTAGGTTCTCGTAACAATAATTACACGTACACGATGGATGATAGAGAGTTAGCGAGCGTTGACGAGGAAGTAGATTTATGCGTACGCGTATCTAAGGATTTAAAAGTTAGGAATCTGTGCCTGGAGTCTTGCGCAAAAGCTAATAGGATGTTAGGCTTCATAGCGCGTAATTTCGAATTTAAATCGAAGGATATTATATTGCCCCTTTACAAGTCCCTAGTCAGGCCTCATTTAGAATATGCCGTTCAGTTTTGGTGCCCGTATTTGCGTGAGGATATTGATAGGTTAGAAAGGGTTCAGTGTCGTGCCACGAAACTATTTCCGTCATTGCGCAACAAGCCTTGTGAAGATAGGATTAAAGAGTTAGACTTACATTCACTCGAAACTAGGAGATTAAGGGGGAAGCTTAATGAAGATTTTAAAATCGTTAATAACATCGATAACGTAAATTTTGACAAACTGTTCACTTTCGATAATAGCAATACTCGTAATAACGGATTTAAGTTGCGTGGCAGACGTTTCATTACTAATATCGTTAAAAACGTCTTTACTTTTAAAGTAATTGATAAATGGAATAATTATATAATCTTCCCACGCCCGTCGTGAACTTTACCAGCGTTAATGCGTTTAAAAACCGTCTAGATAGGCATTTTAAAAATATTAATGTTGTTTAAAATAAAAAAAAAATTGGCAACAAGAGCTCTGGGGGTGGTAATCGGGGATGAGTTTGTTGACGTCTAATGCCAGCTTGTGACATGCCAGCGTGTGATATGCCAGCAAAAAAAAATATAAAAAAATTAGACTAACACGAACTTAGTTGTAGCTTGTTGAGTAAATTAACCCACATTTTGTTATTCTTTATACTTTTTTTTCTTCTTTCCTTATGTGCATGTCTGTAACTCTCTTTATTGCATGTCTGTAGTTTGCATGGTATGAGAGTGTTTGAGTTAAGAATGTGTTGCATGGTTTGTAATGAGTTCTTATTTTATTTCTTTTCATCTTTCACGCCTTTCCAGCCTAGTGGGCTGCATCCTCTACCTCCCTATGAAGTGGAGGATCGGTCTGCAACAGCTGGAAGAATGTGTTGCTTTGAGTTAAGAATGTGTTGTTCTTGAGTTAAGAATGTATTGCATGGTTTGTAAGCGTTCTTATTTTACTTCTTTTCATCTTTCATCCCTTCCGGCAGAGTGGGCTCTACTTCCCTATGGAGTAGAGGACCGTTCTGCAATCTTTCCTATTCTCTCCGACTATTTTTCTGATTTGTCGGCAGTGGCCGGCGGATGATGATGGTGAGTCTTTTTCTCTTTTTCTGAATGAATGTTAACCCACGAGTGATAGGTGTTGCTACTTACGTAACACTTTATTCTCTTCTCTTAACCCCCTACTCTTTCCTTTCTCTCGCGCTAACCTTAGAGTGGATCTTAGAGTCTTTGTTAGCCTTAGCTTCTGTAGATCTGTAGATCATAACTTCTCTCGCAAGTGATGAAAGGGAAATTACAGTCGTCCAATAACACTATTTAAAAATGAGATTATTATTGGTCTTAATGTACATGGTCAATTTCATTTCTACCAGATTTAAAATAATTTCCTGTCGTTTGGAGGTTTGTAGACTTACCAGATTTAGCTCATTAATTTCCGTTATTTGTATCTCCGCTGCAATATTTGACTCGCTTGCCAGTGTTTTACTCGTATATGCAGTATATATATATATATATATATATATATATATATATATATATATATATACTGTATATATATATATATATATATGTATATATATATATATATATATATATATAGAGAGAGAGAGAGAGAGAGAGAGAGAGGATTCCCCTCGTTTTCTAGCTAATCTATATTTGAGGGGTCACGCGTCTTAAGGTACCTACGCGTCACCACAGGCGAAAACGTGTTTTTGATGGATATCACTATTTTCACCCTTCCTCTATCGCGTGGTTTGGGTTATAATGACCTTACGACACTAGAAGTATGGTTGAAAACCTTATGAAGCGAACTACTTTTTTCACCTCTATTCTGTGCCAGAAATCGCACCCAAAGTTCGGCATAATAAGAAAATAAAAAAATTAAAAAAAAATAAATATAAAATATAAAATATGAAAATCTATTCCAAAAACTCATGAACATCTTCATTAGCATACTTAGAACTCGAAACTATCGTGAGAATATTGCTGAACTTTGGAGGCGATTTCTGGCGAATTTTAATTTTGGCGCTTAGGTACCTTAGGACGCGGGACCCCTCAATTTTCTATTTTAGTCCTTGAAACAATTTTCACACTCAATTTCTCATATACAGTATGTAAATATGTCCGTAGAATATAGATTATGTCTGAATAGTTCCAAATTTTGGTATTACTGAATTGAGCGCTGATTGTGACGTTAAAAATGTTGAAGAAATGATGTTTGTATAACATTGCTGTTGATGCGTATTTTGCCGCAGTTACGTTAATTTGGTAATGGAGGATGCGTCGTAACTGTCTTTCGTTAGTGTTGCCCTTTGTTTTGTTGAAGACTTTGTTGGAATGGAAAATACATAACTTTATGTGGAATATGATTTTTCGTATTTCTGAAAGTGTTCTGAAGGAGAGTTCTCCACTCTTTCAGTTAACTTAATTTCTTCAAAGCTCACCAGATATAGTTTCGGCAAAACGCTCGCCTAGGAACGTAAGATTTCTAAAAAGCATAAAAAATTACTAATTGGTAATAGTTTTTTTATTTTATTCTTTTTTGTGACGGTAATAAAATTTCTAAATGAAAAACCAATCATAAATGATTAATAATTTTTTATGATTTTTTTAAGTTTGCTTTTAGGCGAACTTTTTTCCGAAACTGTACATTTGACGGGGTTTCTATTTGTTTTCTGAAGAAAAATGACCTTGTGAGGTTCGAAAGGTTAAAAACTCTTATCTCGTAACTTCGTAGCAGTTTCGTGCGTTGGTCTTTCTTCACACGAAGGTTAGCTGGTGCCCAGTGGTGGCCCCGCCGTTCTCATTCTGTATGAAATTGGAGCCAGTTCCGTCTGTAATGTCGTCACTGTTTCTTTTTGAGATGGGAGAAAGACTATAATCGTTACACAACAGTTTTTGCACATATGTTGATGACAGTTGCACTTCATCCGATATCGACGTGTTCCTGTTTCACCTCATGTTACACAAAAATGTCGTGGCTGAGGTGGGGAAGAAAGGTTGGGGAATCATATGCGTAAATCTTTTCTGCAAAACGTGTGTATCACCCCATTTATTGAACTCATTTTTGCCTTCTCCTTTTGATTTCTATATTTCTTTCATTTGATGCATCAACCTTGTTTTAGGTGCGAAAGATTTTAGCTTCTTCATAATTTTCTTAATCTTTTAAAGACCCAAACTGTTCGCCTTTCATTTCTACTTCATATACGTGGTTATTGCTATTGTTAATATTTTGCTATTGTTAATATCTTGTTATTGTTAATATTTGGTTATTGTTAATATTTTGTTATTGCTAATATTTACAGTGCGCACAATATATTTGATTTCTGTATTACCGCTCGGAGAGTTTTTTTGTGATCGTTAAGTTTTCAAATTTTTAAACAATTCACTTACTTTATTTCGACTTTTGAAGCCTGTCTTGTTTTGTTATTTATTTGCTTAACTTTATTTTCATTTCAGCTATATATTATAATGCAATTGCCTTTGTTCACCCAAAAATACCGACGTCCCAAACGTTAAAAACGTTGTAGTTTTGGGTGGGCAAGGGCAATTGTATTATACAGCAAATTATTTGATGTTGAATACTCAGGGTATGAGTTGTCATACAGATATTTAATTTTTACTTCAAATTTTTATATTATTTTATTATAAGCTTAAGATTACTATATAATTAATAATTTAATTATTATTTACTAATAAATAATAATGTATTTGCAAAATTTGCAAAATCTTCAAATAATGTTAACACGTATGAATAATATTTGCTAGAAATTCTAATACACGTTTAATGAGTTTATCTTGATTTACTAATGTTTACATTGTCTTCAATATTGATAATGATAAGTTTTAATGTACAGTATGTATTTAATAAATGTTTTTATTCTTTTATAGATTTTTCAAATGATAATGCTTGATTTCATTCTTTTATGGATATCTCCGTGTGCGTAACTTTATTTTGTAATACTTCCTTAACACGGAAGAATAAATGCTATTTTGTTTGTTTAATGATCCATACAGTGAACGAAAACAGAAGGTATTAAGGGAAGAGGCAAAATCCTTCTGGGGGTGACCTTTAGCGGTTTTTCCACGTCCCCTCCTTTAAGGGGGGAAACACTGTGTAACTCATTCTCGGATTTACTTTATACTGAAATCAACAAATTTACAACTTTAAAATGTCACAATTTACGTTGAATTTTAACACTTACATTCTATATTTTTAGTATTTTCAATGAATGACAACTTCATTCAGCAAATATTTTGCAGCCAAATGAAGATTGTATATGCCATGTGTCATAAACTGATTATCACCGATCTCTGACTTGTTTCTGAATTTAATGACTTCTTTACTAGTAAAACATACGCAGGAATTTTCAAAGGGGATGCAATTAAATTTTTCAAGTATATCTTTACTTTAGATGTCACGAAGACGATCTATATTTTTCTTCTTCTAGATCGATGAAGCACATTATTCTAAGGCATTTTCAACAAATAAATAGTGCTCGAGAAATTTTAATTGAGGAGATATAGTGATTCATTGTAAGTGCGTCCGACAAGACAATAAAAGTGTAAACAATGACAACAATGCGTGATGGATGGGGTGTGTGCATCCCTTCCATGGGCCTGGTGTGTGTGTGTATATATATATATATATATATACACAGTATATATATATATATATATATAATGTAGAAAAGAGAGGCCAAAGGCGAATGCCTGCATAAACGCCCCCGCACCCCCATTAGAGGAAAAAGAGAGCCAAAATCAAGATCCAGAGTTTTCGAGATGCCTGTTCGCTCTGCGTTTGAATGATTGAAGGTCATAGACAGGAGGGAAAGATGGAGTGAGGAAGATTGTTCCAGAGTTGACCGGTTGAGTAGACGAAAGATTAAAAATACCGATTGACTCTTTCGTTAAAGAGTTAGACAGAAAAGGAATGAAAATGCGTCGAAAAGTTGTTTTTCTTTTTTTTTTTTGCTATTTACGTTAGTGTCCTCCGTTTGAATTTTTTGTGTTAATTTTTGTGCCTTTGTTACTTGTTACAGTCATATTCTCGGCCTCTTTGTGCATCGGTATTCTTTAAACTTCTGCTTCACTTTTCTTTATCTCCTCTTCTGTTTTTCTCTACTCGCCATTCACAGTTTCCTATTTGGCTTTTTCTTCATAGTCTCTTTCTGCTTTACAAACCGTAAATAAGTTTATTTCAGTAATACATCTTTCGCAAAAATATTTCACTCCATTCAGTTTCTTGGCACTTGTTTTGAGAGAGATATCTTTGTCTTTCCATTTCTGGCAGTTGAAGTCAAAAGGAATTGGCAAGAATCACATCTACAGTAATTGCCCTAGAATCATCTGTTGCATTGTTGCAAAAATTGCAACGTTTTAGAAGTTTATTGGCCATAACGAATTTGTCACAAAGACAATTATACTTTATCTAACGTAAATAAATCAATTATATATACGTATGGATCAATTACACTTTACAGTTTACAGTCATACTGGACCAAAGGAAAAAAAAATCTCCTGCAAACAGTAACTAATAATAATTAATGAAAGAATCTCTCTCTTTCTCTCTCACCGTATATATATACTGCGCGGTCATTGCAGTTATTTGCATATATATATATATATATATATATATATATATATATATATATATATATATATATATACGGTGAGAGAGAGAGAAAGAGAGAGAGAGATTCTCTCTTGTGCTATCTTTTGTATCAATAAGTATTGACTTCTGTTTGCAGAAGATATTTTTTCCTTTGGTCCAACATGATTGTTTCAGACATACATAGTGTAAAGTTTAATTGACCAATACACACACATATATATATATATATATATATATATATATATATATACATATATAATTGATTTATTTACTTTAGGTAAAGGATAATTGTTTGTGTAAGAAATTCGTTATTTGTTAACGCAGAGAAGGATTTATTGACTCTCCTGTAAAACCCTTTAGCGCGTAAATAACTGCAACATGAATTGCATATGAGAAGAAATCAAATAACAAAACGTTTTAGTATAAAATGGGTTCCCTCCAGGCAATGCGGGAATCCTGTTATGTATTTAGAAGAAGTATAAATCATTTAGCTTACCTCGGCGTTGATATAAGATTTGATTGTGTTGTTATCATGTTTGAAAGGATCGTACGAGACAAGGGGGTGATAAAAAGAAGTCACAGGGAGAAGTAATTTTGTAGTTAAAAATATCGTTTTATAAGCCCCTCTCTCTCTCTCTCTCTCTCCTGTCGATCAACGATGTTAAACAACATTGGGTCTGGGTAGTAATTAGATTGGGACCATCCTCTGCGTCCAGATTATGTAGCGATCCGCGGTTCAGTAAAACTGTTAATAGGTCTCCTATGTCATATGACCTTTCACGTCGCGAAAGAGGTTGTAAAATCTCTCTCTTCTCTCTCTCTCTCTCTCTCTCTCTTCTCTCTCTCTCTCTTCTCTCTTAACAATCAATATTTTCTTCAGAGTTTCTTTTACTTAAAACTAATAATTTTATTTCTATTTCAGAAAGGTTTTTCATCACTTAAAGTAAAAAATATTCTGAGGTAAAAGTGGTTTTGTTGAAACTAAACGTCATACATCATATGTATGTTTTACTGGATAAACAATAATATAAGAAAATAAATTAGGTACCCACAGATATATCATAAAATGTGGCGTACAAACGTACGGTAACAAAAGTGTAATTTCATGTAGCCTACTTAAGTAATTTAATATCGTAATTATTTCGTACAATATTTTTCAGTTGTGTTTTAAAAGTTTTGAAATGAACTAACGCTCAAGATGGCGGCCCAACACGTGGTTTGTATATACACCTTGGTTAACCTTGGTTTAGCTTCCGCCCGAATTGTTCATTGTGACCAAGGTGAAGCTTGTCACTCCACCTTATATATATATACAGGGCGTCCCAAAAAAATGTATACACACTTTAAATACTTATAAAGGCAGTGTTTATTAAAATACATTTCATTTTCAAAATGTAATAGAATCTACAGACATTATTTAATTGTTTTGTCAACGCCTGTTTTCAAACTGACGTCCGTTCTGGTCCAGGCACTGCTGATAACGCGAAGCAATGGAATCGCAAACATCACGAAACATTTCGTTTGGTATTTGTGTGCATTCTCGTTCAATGGCTGCTCTCAATTCAGCGACTGTTGCAGGTTTTATAGCGTAGACTTTGTCTTTTAAGTATCCCCATAAAAAAGTCTAGTGGTGTGAGGTCTGGTGAACGCGGAGGGTATTCTACGAAACCCCTTCGTCCAATCCACATCCACATCGTGCCAAGTACCACTCGCAATACTCCACTCTTCGGTCCGGATCATCATCTTCATTAATAGCATGGACTAATCTTGGAATGTAACTTTTCCATTGACAGCGCTTCAAAATGCGTTGGACAGACGATTCTGAAATTCCTACCTCACGACTCGCTTGCCGCACAGATTTTCTTGGACTTTGGTGATACGTTTCCAGTACTCTTTCTTGCTTTGTGGGGCTTGTCGATGTCCGTGGTCTTCCGGAACGCTTCTTGTGGACATTCTGAACAGTTCCATCGGCTTCAAACTTATCTCTAATTCGAGTGATGGTAAGTCGCGTTGGTGGATCTGTTTGAAACTCCCTCCTAAACTGTCTTTGCACTTCAACTGCGTTTTCACACTTCCAGTAGCATTTTAGAATGAATTTCCTTTGTTCAAAGCTTAGTCTGACTGCCATTATTAATTCTAATGGGGTTAACTTGGAAAGAAAGAAACATCAATTGAGCTATCAGCTGTTAAAGTGTGTATACATTTTTTTGGGACGCCCTGTATATATATATATATATATATATATATATATATATATATATATATATATATATATATATAATTCTCCCAGTTAAGTCTTCTCCTAAATCACTAGTTTGTCATTGCCCGTAACTCAGTGGGTAACACAGATTCCCCATAAGCGAAGCGTAGACACTGAGGTCGGTGGCTCCACTCCCATTATTTCCAGTTAATAATAATATAGGTCGTCCTAGGAGTTACCACAATAGCTGATCAGAAGAAAAGTAAATGCAATATTAAAAAGTAAATAATCGACGTTAAGGGATCATCTAATTCTAATAGGAAGAGAAAAACATGCTAGATTGCTAGAATTTAGTTTTTCTTGTCGTTAGATTTTCTTGTGCGCCTCGATGGTGTAGTGGTTAACGTCGCTGACTATGAATCCATCGGCCCCAGGATCGAGACCCGGTGACGGCAAGCAGCGCGCAGCAAAACCCAGCTGTTCATCCTTCCACACAATAAAAATTGGTTGGTAGAAAATGAAAATGAAAAGGTTTATTGGCAGACTATAGTTCATATGATAAATATTATTAATACAATGACAGTTCATACACTAAGGATAGAAATATATACAACTGATTAGAAATAATACTGTAATGTCGAAGTTAAGTGGAGCTACAGACAGATGTTTTCGTACCAAGAAGTCCATAGCTTAGAGGATAAATGGCAGGACTCATGGATAGCTTGGATGATCGGGTTGGTTGATTTTTTAATTCTTTGCATTAGACTGTATTGAGCACGTCTTGTTACCTACGGGAAGCTCGGGACATTGCGGGTAGCAAACATTTGCGAAGCTGAGCATCTCGGGGGTAATTTATGTAAGAGTCTAAAAGACCTGTTGTACAGCAAATTTAGAGTTCTGCCAGAACCTTTTTTATAATTCACCAAGAGTTGCTGTCCGTATATATTACTGCAGAAAGTACGAAAGAGAGTGTCTTTAGCTTCACTTGTACAGAATCGAAAGTTCCTTATGGTCATATTCGCTTTAGCACAGAGGCTTCGAGATTGTTTTCTTATATCCGAGTCATCACTCAAGGAGCTGGTAATAGTTTGACCCAAATACTTAAACTCTTGTACTTCCTCAATTACCTCACCATTCAATTTAAACCTTATATCAGCTGGCTGATTACAGCTTTTAGGATGAAATTGCATAACCTTAGTTTTTGTAACATTAAAAAGAATATCATAAATACCATAAATGGGAAGCCTAGTGGTTAAGAAGCTTGGCTGCTGGTGGGACGTGTTTCGGATTCCACGTTAAACTGTAGGTCTAAGGTGGGGTGACAAGCTTAACCTTCGTCAGAATGAACAATTCGGGCGGAAGCAAAACCAAGGTTAAAAACCTTATTTCTTCCAGTTTTCAAGTAACGTACAGCTGAGGGCATTTTCTTCAAGGTCGAATGTTACATATGGACGGCACCTTAAGTCTTAACACTAAATGCATTACAAAATAAGTAAAACAAAGTTTGATCTTACTTGGGATTACATCCCGGAAGATAGAACTTACGAGCCGTGATGTTATACGCGCAGACATGAAATCGCTCATTGGAAAAGGGACAAATTTTAGTATATTCTTTTGCACTCTGTTTTTTTACGAGTGTTAATACTTATATATATATATATATATATATATATATATATATATGTGTGTATGTGTGTGTGTGTGTGTGCAGGGTTTCTACCTTGTGGTGCACGGACACTTTGTTCCTGCTCTGTGCTTACATCAAAATAACTGGTACTTAGCAATTCGGCGGTTAATTCTATCTATATCAGTGTGGGTAAAAAATACCAGTGAATACACGAAAATAACTTATTAAATGATAGTTGGTGTCATACCGCGTACCCAAAGAAAAGTAACATAAATTGAAAAAATACCAACGGAGTAACAGCTTTCCTAAAATTCTTCCCACACAAAGGAAAGAGGAAACGGATTATAAACCGAGAAATTCAGATTTCACAGACGAAATTCAAAAAGCAAAAAGGAAATAGACGAAAACAAAAATATAACAAAAAATACGAAAAAAGTATAAATTGATTTAAATCCAGAAAGCTGAATAGAGATAGATTATGTTTTATGGAATGCGCCGCGTACTAGTTCTGCGATTGCAAAAATGAAGCAGACCAGACCACTGGTTTAAAATGCATTCTGTGCAATACGTTTAAGCTTTACGAATGGCTTTTATGGCTTCGTATGCGTCAAGTGCATGGAAAACAACAGAAAAGTAGTACAAACGAGAATGGAGAATGCTGAAGGCGGAAAAACAAATACAAGTTCACCGAAAAAAACAGGAAACGTCAGGAAACGCTGACACAAACGAAAATGGAATTCAGGACACCGAAGGAAACACTAGAGGGGGGTGCAGAAGTAGGTTTAGACGGAGAAATACCCCTTCCACAAGAGAGTAACACCATGAATATAAACGTAAACGCACCAAAGATTAAAAATAAAAACCACTGAACGGGGAAGAAGTGGTGGTAAAACAAAGGAAAGAAATTGAATCACACAGGACTCGTAAGGAATCTAAACGACGGACCATATGCGAGTATCACAAAACAGGTTCGTGTAAATATGGCCCCAGTTGCATATATAATCACCGTAAAAAATGTTTGTACATGATAAGGAATGGAAGTTGCAGGTACGGAGCAAACTGCTACTATTTCCACCCTTCCATTTGTAGGCAGTCAATTAGGGAGAAAACATGCTTAAATATAGAGGGGCCGTATTTTCACATTAAAGGTACTCAAAGAAGAAAACGAGGACGAACAGCTCAAACCCTATATAAAAGAAGTAATAACAATGGCAATGGAGTGCATTTTTTTAGAAGAAATGAGAACGATAAAAGAACAACTGTCCCTTCTAATGAGAAAATACAATAATACATGTATGGAAAATACTCAAGGGCAGAGGCGGATTAAGACACCTCCGGGCCCCGGGGCAATGAAGAATATGGGGCCCTTTTCTATAGCTTTTCATTAACAATACATGTACAGAGTCATGCAAGAAGTAAATAGACACCCTTAATTTTATGGTAAAATGTATGCATCCAATTTTTTTGCCATTATTATGACTAATATTCGTTTCCTACATTTCTATCCTTGAAGAAGGACTTATGCCAATATTCTCAAGTGGTCAAATTGAAAAAGACAGCTGCTTGTTCGTGGAAGATGGAGCCCCATGCCACACTGCAAACAAGACGAAAGAATGGGAGGAGCGAAATGGTATCAAACGACTTCCTTGGCCGAGTCAGTCCCCTGACATGAACCCCATAGAACACGTGTGGGCAATACTAGACAAGACTTTACGTAAAAAGCCCAAAAAACCAGCAACACGATCAGAATTGTTGAATCTTTTACGCCAAATTGTTACAGCAAAATCTGGGCTGTCTATTTACTTCTTACATGACTCTGTACATGTACAGTACATAGTACATTTACACGAATTATATGTATGGCGATCAGGCTAATTGAGAAACAAACTTAAAAGAACCTAACACAGTGTATTTTGCCGTTTGCCAAAACCAAACAGTATTAAACAAACTTTACTTTAGGGCCTATAAAACATAACAGAAAACAGGGAATTTCTCAGTTTGTGTACTCTGTCATATTTAATCAAAGAAGTTTGCGAAATCTCGAATTATATCATCGAAACTCAGTTGACTGGGTAGGCCGCTCAAGCATGGGAGCCTGAGGCTTCAGCCTCAATAGCCTCAGTGATAATCCGCCACTGCTCAAGGGTTATGTCCCTAACCTTAGAAATGAAGTAGAAACACACTGGAATTAGAGAAGAGGCAGATTCTGTACTGTCCCAACTGCCGTGGGACAGGGGGCCATGAAAACGAGGGTGGAAAATACCCTCTGAATACTGGGCCCGAAACTTTTTAATGTCATGTCCAAAGAACTGAGGAACCTCCAACTCAAACACCAACCTGAATAATTTCAAGAACTATCTAGACAGATTCTTGCGCAAAGCCCCTGACGAGCTACTCGTGGCTGGCTAAGAGGGCAGGAGGAGAGCAGAAGCCAATTCCCTCCTACACCAAATCCCGCAAATGAAACAGGATGCTGCAGAGGGGTCGGCCGCAGGTCGATCCTGAACCTTCGTTTGAACCCTCTAAAATGTTAAAATGATATATGTATATATATATATATATGTCGTGCGGGTTTGTCACACACGAATTTTAATATTAAGGTTGGTCACGTTTGGTCTGAATCCTTAAACAGTCCCAATGAACGCTGGTAGAACTGTATTCTGGAAGTCTCAACGAACTTCCCCTTCTCGACGGCATGGCAGTAATTATAGTCGTTTGTTTCAAATTAGCACAACTTTTTTTTTTCTTGCGTCACAGCCTTTGCATCACTAAAACTCAGAGTACGTAGCATGCACGTTTGATAGTGTATAAATATGATTTTGGTTGAACAAAACACTGAAATCTCTTATTGGTTTTAATTTATAAATCAAACTGGTTAAGCCAAATTAATGATAATTTCAAGTGATTAAGATTTGGAACTTTAAATGAATAGTTTGGAATGTGGGAAATTTATTTTTGTTGTTGTTGTTGTTGTTACTTCCCTCTTATATTTAAGCTTAAAATTATTTTTGGAATTATTTTTTATTTTAATTAAGGCAAGTTAATAATAGTGTTATATGTTAAGTTTTAATTATAGTAATTATAAAATAATTATATGTAGGCTACAGATCGTAGATACAGTATATAGAATATAGGCTAATTTATACAATGTGAGTTTTGGAACAACTTAATTCAATATAAGAATATAGTGGCCCCAAAATTAAGATGATCACAGAGCCTTCTTAAATTAACTATATATGGACAGAATTTTCTGTAGGTTTAAGTCATAAATGCTTGTATATGAAAGGTTAGAAATGTGTAACAGTCGTTCATATACTCGTTCGGTTAACAGCAATCACGGAGCAAAGCAGGCGTTAAACGACGTTCCCCACTCTTTAATAATTCGGGGTGCGGAGGATGAAGCAGCCTGAGGTCCCTCCATATTAAGAAGGGATTTAACATCTTTGTGACTATAAAAATGCATTTCGTCAAAGCACCGGTGCAGATTGGAAAGGGTTAAAGTAGGGATTTTTTTTTTGTGGGGTACGGACAGTGAAACTCAAGTAGAATATTGTGGACTAGGACTTTATTTTCTGAAGGTCATGCAAGAGGTTTGAAAGGCGGCAGGATGTCGGTACCGGGAGTGATACTGGAGCTCTTTGGAAGGGTTTAGTTTTAAAGGGTAATAAGGTCACGAAAGGGATTCTGTAGATAGAGGCGAACATCGTTGATAAATCTAACAAAGGGTTGAAAAATGGTCGGATAAGGTTGAAACTTATACCATAGAAAGGGCAATATGAGGGGAGATGAATTATACAAGGGTGTAGTCAATTAATCTTTACCTATAGAAGTCGTAAGAACATTTTATAATACTTCATTATATTCTGTACAAGGGAAGCTAAAGACACTCTTTTTTGTACTTTTTACACTAATATTTCTGGGCAGCAACTCTGGGTTAATTGTAAAAAAGGCTCCTGCAGAACTGTCAACTTGCTTTACAACGGATCCTATAGACTACTGCATAAATTACCTCCAAGATGCTCAGCCTATGAAATGTTCGCTAACCGCAACGTCCCGAGCTTCCCTGAGGTAACAAGACGCGCTCAATACAGTCTAATGCGAAGAATTAAAAACTCAGACAATCCAATTGTTTAAGCTATTCGTCAGTCCTGCTTTATGTCTTCTAGACTGTGGACTTCTTGGTATGAAAGTGTTTGTCTACAGCGCCACTTAAATCCAGCATTAACCATTCCATTGCACGTACTTTTTAGTTTTATGAAGCTGTTATTACTAATTCAATTATTTTTCGTTTCTTTACGTGTATTATTATTATTATTATTATTATTTCTTTATCACCTTTGTCCTTTTTTGGTTTTGTTTTAAATTTGTTGTTTAATTAGTTGTATCGTTGATTACCTTGATAAATATGGTATCTTTTTATTTTATGGGATCTGTCTCCTGCAAAGTAACATTGTCCCTATCATTATCATCATTATTATTACCGTATATATATATACACACACACACACGTTAATATTGTCACTACGTGTTTTTTTTATGTTTATTTCCTTTTTGTTTTGTAGTCTTAGCTTTGGATAGTTTTTATTATTACTTGTTTCAATACGTCTTATTTTTATCTCCCTTTTAGTCAAAATTTTTAGTTTTTTTTAATTTATTATTGTTTGATTTATCTTATTGTTTATTACTTTCAACAGTATTGTACTATTTTACGGGATTTATATCCTGCCAATAAAGCTTATCATTATCATTATAATCATTTATAATCATTATCATCATTATCATTATCAATGATATTATCATTATCATATATGATGGGAAGGAAAACGGCAATACAATAGAGAACTTCAAACTAATGGAATTCGAATCTGCGTTCAGTGGGTGAGGCAGTTTAACTAAATATTGGTCTCGATTTAACGAACCTTTTTTTTTTTTAGGGGTGGGTGGGTGTGTAGTGAAGGGGGGGGGTCTGGATGGTGTGATCAGTAGCGCACTGACTCCAAAATCACGTTTTGCGGTTTCGAGTCTCACTGGCTTCAACTTTCTTACTTTAGTAACTTTTCCCTTTTTATCTTATTTCAGTGCGGTTATTGCACTTTATATATATATACACACACACCTTTGTATTAAACCTTTGGTTAGCTTCCGCCCGAATTGTTCATTCTGACGAAAGTCAAGCTTTTTACGCCACCTTAGACCTACAGTTTAACGTGGAATTCGAACCATGCCCCACCAGCAGCCCAGCGTCTTAGCCACTAGGACACTCAGGGTACCCATTTATCTACCAACCACTTTATTGTGTGGAAGGATAAACAGCTGGGTTTTGCTGCGCGCCGGCTGCCGTCACCGGGTCTTGATCCCGGGGCCGATGGATTCGCAGTCGGCGACGCTAACCACTACACCACCGAGGCGCATTTATTTATTTATTTGTTTATTTGTGGTAGCAAAAAAATTTTTAAAACCAAAACCCAGTTATTATCGATAACGAATTTTTTATGCTTTTCAGATATTTTATTTTCCTCGGCGAACATTTTTCCGAAACTGTACGTTCTCATGAAATATTAAACAGACGTGTTGAAACTACTCCACCTTTAACTTAACATTTACTGTTCCTTCAATTTTTTTAAGCGCTAAGAAGATACAGCCAAAAACGTCTTTCCAAACTTATTAAAGAAATTTTGAAATTTCAACTGTAATATAATTTCATCTTAAAACTTATTGAAACAGTAAACGTTTACTTGAGACAGTTTTAAGATCTATTTTTAATAGCTTATATGAACGTATTTGATACGTCTGCGTTATACTGTAAACGGGAAGGTCTGTAAATCGTTGAAAGTGAAGTTTCCAAATGACCTTTTTGTGGTGAATGTACGGTATACGAGTACGAGTAATAAAAGGTTCTTAAGATAGATTGTATGTTTTTTAATAGTTTTTTGGTGTATATGGTCAAAGGTCAAGGATCAAAAAGAGTACCGCTAAGTTTCCTGTTAGTGTCTGTGCGGTCCCCAATTTGGAACCGAATTCTGAGAGGACTCTTTCTTCAACTTATTTTGACATGTAATACAGAACCAAACGGCTTAATAATGCTTTCATGTCGTACAGATTTTACAGCACACACAGACACACACACATACACATATACTCTGTGTATATTATATATATATATATATATATATTAGGGTGGTCCAAATCCATAGGGGGAAATTTCAAAATTGTCTTAGATAGTCTCCACAAGTGTGTTTTTTGTCCATTTAGTGTCCACATGGTCTGTGCAAAATTGCAGCGTGATTGGTGAATATGTAGAGGTCGCCCCACTCTGAATATATATATTATATAATGTACTTTTTCTTCCGTAGGTCCGATGGCTCAAACTCGATCAATTCCAAAAGTTTTGCTTCTAGGGATGGCAACTGTAACTTTATCCACATCAAGGCTCCCTACATGCCTTGACGCCCTCCTCTTGGGGCAATACCACCACATCAATCAAAAGCAAACCACCTCCGACAGTCTGAACCTGGCATGCCAGAGGGTGATTGAAGTCTGGACCCGAGCGCGATCCCAACTCAACGGATCGACTCCTGTGTCCGTAAGCTTTCAAAGCTTTTAGACCGCTACAAAACACTCAAGAAGCACAGGACCAGGCAACGTGCCAGCGATAGAATGAATGAAGACATCTTCAAAGCGGACATCCAGGAACTGTTTGACATCGCAACCAGTGATGCCATGAGCACAATCGTCAACGTTGAGGACCGAAATTTCCTGTCCATGCAGCGCAAGGACGTCAATTCTTGCAGCATGGCTGGCATTGATAAGGAAACGACTACACAAGAGGACAGAAAGCGATCCAGAATGGAGAAGGAAGCCAAGAGGAAGGCAAGGCATGAAGCAACACAGAAAGATTTGGAAGAAGCCGGAGTGTCATCAATTGATCTTTCCTTTTCTTCTTCTTCCCTTTTTTCGTAAGACGACGACGACTATAGACCATCGGTTCCGATTCCTTCTTCGTCTGAAGCTCCGGCACCAAAGCGTCCCAAGAACAAGGTTACGAACATTTTCCAATCCCCAGAAGTCATTGGAGCAATGGATCGCACCAATCTTTCTGACCGGAATGCTGTTTTCGTAACTGGAGCTGTATTACAGGCCGCGGGGCATGATCTGTCTGGGATGACGTGCTCTCGGAGCTCTATTCATCGCTACAGAGAAAGTGGGCGAGAACAGGCAGCTCGAGAAGACCTAGAATCATTCTCTCTAGAAGACCCTGTCTTTCTCCATTGGGACGGAAAGCTTCTCCCCGGCATTGAAGGGAAGAAGACGAATGTGCATCGGATAGCAATCCTTATAACATTCAATGGACAGGAGAAGCTGCTTGGTGTCCCAAAGATGAAACAAGGAACTGGAGAAGCACAGGCCCAGGCATGCCTTCAAACTATGAAATTATGGAACGTGGAACAGCATGTGAGAGGTCTCGTCTTCGATACCACTGCGTCAAACACGGGTTTACATCGCGGAGCCTGTGTCAGGATTGAAGAAGCATTGGGTCACGAGCTAGTTTGGATCGGTTGTCGACATCATATACTTGAAGTCGTACTTGCTGATGTCTTTGCCTCAATATTTGGCTCAACAGGAAGTCCTGAAACAGGCCTTTTTAAGCGATTTCAAAAGGAATGGCCATCTCTCTCCCACGAAGCATTTGTCTCAGCATCGGACAGCTTGTTCGAGAACCCTCAAATCCAAGAGATGAGAAAAGAGATGCTCACTTACTTACCTAACGCTCTTCAGGCAAGCCAACCTCGTGACGACTACAAGGAGTTCCTTGAACTATCTTTGCTCTTCCTGGGGGGAAAGACTGGTGGTCAACTCTTTATCCGAGCTCCGGGTCCCATGCACCACGCGAGATGGATGGCGAAGGCGATTTATGCGCTCAAAATCTACCTCTTTCACTATCAATTCAAGCTCACAGCACGCGAAGAACGAAACGTGACTCAGCTGGCTTTATTTGTCAGTCTGATTTACGTCAAGTACTGGCATGAAGCGCCAATGGGGACACAAGCTCCTCTCAATGATCTCAAAATGCTGCATCTTCTGGAAAAATATCCACACGGAGGAGCTGCACAAGCGGCGAAGACAGCTCTAAGACGCCACCTGTGATACTTGTCGGAGCATCTGATTGGACTGTCCTTCTTCGATAATAGGATCGATCCTGATACCAAAAGGAGAATAGTTCAACACCTCCAACATCCCCAAAAGAATGGCTGCCCCCGACGAATCGACATGGCGGAAGCTGGTGTTGAAAATGATGTGGCATCCTTCGTCACGAAAAGGACATTGACCCTCTTTGATGCCTTGAAAGTTGGAGGTAAGGAGGAAGCGCGCCAGTTACTTCAAAAAGATCCACGGGAATGGCCAAATGACAAGAACTACAGGGAACTTAGAGATCGCGCCTTAAAGATGAAAGTCGTCAATGATGCTGCCGAGCGAGGTATTGCTCTCGCACAACGCTACAATGACACTTTGACACGAAACGAGGACCAGAAGCCGCCCACCGAAAACAGATACCAATACCATCCAAGGCGACTCTGATGCAGAAGAAATAATGAAGATACACCCATTATCATGTCCTATTGTCTTACTGTTTTCTTTCATATTCTTTGAGAACCAAAAAAAAATTTAGTTATTCAGTTGTCTATATATTTTCCCAAATTTTCAAAAAGGGGGCAAGTGGGGCGACCCCTAAATATTAACCGAATAACGTGAAACTTTGCACAAATACTGTCCACACCAAGAGGCATAAAACCAACCTTGTGGAGAGAACTTAGTCGATGCTTTAACTTTTTGGACCACCCTAATATATATATATATATATATATAATATTGAAAAAGTGGAAAGAGACATTTTCAGCAATTTTATATAATTTTATTTGTTAAGCTTTCAAAAGAGATGCTTTCATCTTCATTGAGTGTTGCAAACAAAAGAGTTTGAATAAATCAAAAAGAAGAAAAAAACTTAATTCTAGGAAATTTAGAAAACTTTAAATGTAAATATAATAAATATAGATTAATATTCGAGTAAATACCATGTATTTAAATAATGAAATGATTAATTTTTAATGAGAGAGAGAGAGAGAGAGAGAGAGAGAGAGAGAGAGAGAGTTTAAATTTCATTTGCAAACACTTGTATGACACGATTTCTCTGAGTGTGCTTCTCTATTTGCCAAGTGAACACCCAACTCGCTTCAGTCGGGAGTGTGAGACCGAAGACTGAGGGAGAAGCGAACGTTTGCTTTCGTCGATGAAAGCGATTTATTAATTGCATTCAAAGCGTCTCTTTGAATCTTCTTTTGTTCTTTAATTGAGTGTGAAAATCTCTTTCCCTTCACCTTTCAAGTAATATAAAAGCGATTCGCGCGTCCATTCAAATTCTTAATACTTAGAATTTTCCAGAGGGAAAACCCGCTTTCTATTTTGTTTAGAATTTCACGGTTTTTTAATTATTGTAATGTACAATCGTTATAGAAATCGTTTTATATATATATATATATATATATATATATATATATATATATATATTATCAATTTTGTAATATGTCAGGCAGAATCGATGCTTTCGGGTGAGAGCGGAGGTGGAAAAACATGAAACCCCTCAACCTCCACCCAAGTAGATGCACGCATGAAGTTTCGCTAATTCACTAGGTGTTCAATTGAGTACATTACATGTGTAAGGCAGGCCATAATGACTAGTGTAATATGGTATAGAGAAGGGGTAAATGATTAAGTTATGTTTTGTTGTTGACAAGAAATATGTCTCCGAAATGGACAATGTTGTTGCGATATAAATACATACTACTGTAGAGGATGTATGGAATGTAGCGCTTCTACTGAATGAATATGGCGCAAGGACTTTTATACATTATAGCCTTTGTTTTGGAATTAAATTACGCTTGGTATTGTAGAGGGCCAATAATTCCCTACGGAAAATGTATGGATTACTATGATTGGTTGGTTTGACCTTATAAGCTATTCAGAGGTAAGCTATCTTAAACGTTAGGAGTACAGTGAGTCTATGGAAAAATCGAAAATTTCAAAATCCATCAAAACTTCATAATTGGTTGGAAAAATAAATCTGACCAATAAAATATTAATAACTGACGAAATAAAATAGTGTATTTTAATTTTTTTATTGATCATTATTTCTTCCACCAATCTTTAACTTGTCGCGGAATTTTGAAAAAATTCAGAATTTTTAGTAAAGTTTTTCCTCAACCAGCAACCTTTTTTTTTTATATATAATATATAATAATATTATATATATATATATATATATATATATGTATATATATAATATATTATATTTAATATATATATACACACACACACACAGTGTGTATATATATATCTATATATATATATATAATATATAGTACAGGTCGTATCCTTTTTCTTCTTTTAACTTTTGAATTAATATCCGAAATTAAGCAAGAATACAAAAGTGGCACGTAAAAATCATTTATTAAGAGTGAAAAATCAGGTGGCAATGTCTCATTGTACACTACGTGCTTTGTTACAGTTCTACACATGAAAGACCCTCATGAAATCCATCACGGTACTCAAATTTTGTTTCAGATGGCTTAATAAATCTAATATCAGGGATGGTATATCAAAATAGGTAGAGGTGTAGGTATAAATGAAGGTGTATACACGAGTATAAGTGTAGATAAATGCAGAGAAATAAATTATGAACAAGATCATAATGATGATGATAATGTTAACAATAAACTTTATTAACAGGTTATAAATCGCATAAAAAAGTAAATTATTCATTAAAGTAATAAATGATAAGATATATCAAACATTAATAAATTTAAAAACTAAAAATTAGGATTAAAAAATTAATGAAAATAATACACGAAATGAAGCAAAACACAGAAATTTCATCTACTCAACCAGTCAACTCTGACCACACTCTTACTCAATCCGTCTTTCCTCCTGTTTATGACCTTTAATCTTTCAAACGCAGTGTCCGGGCATTGGAAAACCTTGAACCTTGATTTTGGCTCTCTTCTTCCTCTATAGAGGGGGTGCGTTTTTGCGGACGTTCGCCCTTGGCCCCTCCTTCCTCCCTAAAAAAATCAATAAAACAACCACAAATATTTTTCTTTGAAAGGTATGAGTATACAAATGGGTAGGGGTATAAAATGGGTATACTCTAAGTACCATCTCAACCGAACTACGTAGTAGCCAATGTCGTAATAACACCGCTTCTCATCGATCAGCGAAGTGTTAAGCGACATTGTGTATAGGTAGTAGTTGGATGGGAGACCGTCCTCCGCGTCTAGATTATGTAGCGACCCGTGGTTTGGATCCCACGTAAAGCTGTAGGTCCCCTCCGTCATATGACCTTAAATGTTGTGAAGGAGGTTAAACAACCCCCAGACATTAGTTTGACATCTCAACCTAATTCTAACTGATCTCATTTGACAAATACTTTAATTACACTTTTGAAATGAGAATCAAATTAAATTAAATTGAAATTGGAAAGAGCAAGAAACCGTTATATATATAGGGTGAGGCAGAAGTAACCGGGCAGCTTTTTGATGTTTCAGCTTTGGAAGTTTCTAGCGATAATTGCATCGATTACGTAACACCCGATAGCCTAGGCTAAACGGGTAGCCTAGCTAGGCTAACCGTTTAATTCAGTTGGTCGCAGCTGGTGGTTGTGAACACATCTTATTTCGGTCAATTTTGAAAGCCCCAATTATGGCAAAGGCGAGCAACCAACGCTTTACAATGGAAGAACGTGTCTTCATTGTAAAAACATTTTACCGAACGGACAATAAGAGCGAGACATGCCGCCGATTTAAAGAAAGATTTGATCGTTCAATAAAAAGAGACACGGTAGCCAGCCTCATTCAACGCTTTGAATCAACAGGTTCATGTGAAGATCTTCCAAGATCAGGACGACCAAGGTCTGTCTGTACCGACGAAAACAAGCAGATTGTTGAAGTTGCTTTCGCTCGTAGTCCACGGAAGTCCACCAGACGAGCTGAGCAAGAACTTGGCATCTCACAAAGATCAATTATAAGAATGCTACACGATGCCCACTTGAGGCCATATCGTCCACACTTGCTCCATGCACTGAACGAAGATGATCATGACCGTCGCGTGGAGTTTTGTGAGATCTTTCGACAACTCTGTGCAATGGACGCCACCTTTCCTGAAAAGATCATCTGGAGTGATGAAGCATCTTTTAAATTAAATGGCCACGTCAACCGACATAATTCTGTCTACTGGGCAAGTGAAAATCCTCACCTAATCCTCGAGAAGGAAGTCAACACCATCGGTGTCACGGTTTGGATTGGGATCTGTGCTTCTGGTCTGGTCGGTCCGTTCTTTTTTGAAAAAACTGTGACAGGCGCCAACTACGTGGCGATGCTCAACAATAATTTCCTTCCAAAAGTGGCAACCTGGCCACACATTCGTGAGATGTGGTTCCAACAAGACGGAGCACCACCCCATTACAGCCACGCTGCGCGCGATTGGCTCGATGAGCACTTCCCTCAGAGATGGGTTGGACGCCGTGGTGCCATAGATTATCCTCCTCGAACTCCTGACCTTACACCTCCAGACTTTTTTCTTTGGGGTGTGCTGAAGAATTCAGTCTATGCTGAAAAACCAAGGACCATTCAGCAGCTCACTACGAGAATTGTGAATTCTTGCGCAGAAATCGACGAAGATTTGTGTCGAAGTGTGTGCTATTCTGTGGTAGACAGATTTTCTAAATGCATTGAAGAACGTGGTCAGCATTTCGAACACTTGCTCTAATCATGCTTTATATTGTTCTAGTATCATGTACATTGTAATTTCTTAATTTGTGACTAAATTTCAATAAACATTTACTTTGGAATAAGTGCTTATTGACTGCCCGGTTACTTCTGCCTCACCCTATATATATATATAATATATAATATATATATTATATATAATATATATATATATATATATATATATATATATATATATATATATTCCTCCCATAATAATATCAGGTCACAAGTTTATTGAAATAATAATAATAGCTAATATGATCACTAAATTGAAAGAGAAAATGAACGCTTTAGAAAGAAGTGAATTTGAAAATTTTAACCTAAACTCCAAGGCCAGTGAAGAACTGGATGATATAAAATCAAGCATGGTGATAGTAGACTGGAAAACCTTTAACCATTAACCGCTTGTCGTTAGATCTTGGTCATACAAAATTAAACTGGTCGAGGTCCACCACCCTCACCCCTACGATAGCTGTTGAGGGTTAAGGATAAAATGATCGAAGCCATGCTGTTATCTTTAGTAGAGAGGAGTCTAAAACAACCAAGCGAAAAGAGGAACAACTTCGAAAGAGAAAAGTGAGCAATGTTCTGCAAGAGAAAGAGCGTGACAAAGAAATTAAAGAATTTCGAAGAAGCCACTACTAGGAAAATGATACTCCATGTTTTTACCAATATTTACGTGTAAGAAGAATGGAGTTTCACGACAGGGCTGTTTTAACCGATCGTGCGTAGCTTATTACCACAAGGAATAGTATTAACCAATATAGATAATGAAGTAACCAATAATAGCACGGTAGAACCCTGTGTTTACAATAAAACAATCCAGCAGAGAAATTAAAAACCTAGGCTATATCAGACATAAGTAGATATATAGAGATGGTCAGAAAACAACATTATGAAAATTAATACCGAAAAATTTTAACTCTTAAGTTAAGGTCAAAGCGAGAAAATAAAATCTAGAAACAAATATGCCCAAAATGAACAGGCAAGTCAGAGAAACTTAAAAACAAAAGTTTAAAGAGTTATAATGGCCGACGATGCGGAACTTGAGATATAAAAATTGAGACATAAAATTTAAAAAAAAACATAAACAAAGGGGAATAGCTTTGTCTTTACGCAGTGTTGAAAAGAATGTATACGGAGCTTGAAACAATATTTCAGAGGTTATTAGGTTCCTGGAAAGAGTTTCATTGAATATCCATATTCATGCAGCCTATATACTATAGAATAGTTTCATTTCTGACCACAATAACTGTAGCATTTGTGATCATTCCAATGCTGCCTCACTGACAGAAAGACTATAATTTGTGTTATTTCCAAATTCTAAACCTGCATCGCGAGTGATTTGGCAACGTTGCAGGTATAATACAAATTCTGGTTTCACCAAAACGTCTAATGAGATAATGCAATTCATTAATGTTTTTAGCAATGCCAAGCAATTCCTGTTTTTGAAGTAGAAAATATATATATATATATATATATATATATATATATATATATATATATATATATATATATATATATGAAAATGTTTTAAGTTCTCGTGTAAAGGTTGCCAAAAGTCGCTATAACCATTTCGAGAAAAAATCTATTCTATTTTCAAGTGTACTGATAAAAAAGAATATATAAAAGAAGTTTTCTCCAAAACTACGCTTCATGCAATTAGTTTAAGGAAACCATCTTTTCAGGAGATTTTTGTTATATTTAAGAACTCTTTTTAATATTAATTTAACAATTAATTAACAGTCAATTAATAATTAATTACAGTGTATCTATATTTACTATGAGACACTAACACTATAACAATACGAGGCACTTTTACGATATAACTGTATTCGCACACATTAAAAGCCTACTGTATATATATATAGAGGTTCCTTTCTTTATTGTATTTAGATATTATACCAACAGCACTAACAAACAAAAACAAATTATTGTTATTATTATATTATTATTATTATAATAAAGCTAAGGTTTTTATAATTTATCTAAATTATTTAAGTTCTCATACACTGACGTCTGACTTCCATTTTCAAGTATCAAAATTAGGCCAGTGTCCATTTTTTATTGAAAATTCGTGAAATCCATCCTCATTTAAGGTTTATTGAAGATTTCTTTTGAGATACAGAATTTCAGTTTGGTAAAATGCTAATTTAGTTTAATGCAGTTATTTTCAGCTTTTCCAAATGACGGCATACTACAAGGAGTAAAAAAAAAAAAAAAAAAAACCCTTCGACTAAATACAGTGTATACACGAACAGACGTTTTGAAACTACAGATATTCCGAGTTTAGGTAACGTGAATAGCTTTGTAATTCCATAGAACTGCACAGTATAGATTAAATGCTTGTTATCACCTTTTTCGTATGCTCATGGGAGGGCTGTAAGGGCCATAAAACGTTTGTAAACCAACCATGATTGGACAGTATTGACCATTCACGACTCATCTCATTCTATGTAAGTGCGTGTTTTCGCACACAGGCTAAAGTTTGTGAGTTATATTACAATTCACCTGCTATTTCCGAGAAATTTTATTTTATATATATATATATATATACAGGGTGGGCGGAAAGTAGCTCCCTATTTTGGATTGGTAAAAAAATACGTATATTATCCATTTATTTCAGAAGAAATAATATGAAAAGGTAGGCATACATGGTAGGTTTTCTCTAAAATTCAATGTGGGCTCCAACTCTTTCCACCAGCTTCTGGAGCCGCCCAGGAATGGCGTCCACTGACTTTAGCAGGAACTCCGGCGGGATGGAGGACATGACTTCCCGAATTCGGTCCTCCAGTTCTTCCAATGTCCTCGGTTTGGTGCGGTAGACTTCTTCCTTTACCCACCCCCAAAGAAAGAAGTCGCACGGTGTCAAGTCGGGGCTCCTGGCTGGCCATTGATGTGGACCACGACGACCCATCCAACGCCCAGGGAAGTGGGCATCCAGCCACTCACGGACAACAAGAGCGAAGTGCGGAGGGGCGCCATCTTGCATAAATATCAGATCGTCGATGTTCTCCCATGTGCTGACAACCGGCCAGACCTCGTTTCGCAACATAGCAAGGTACCGCTCAGCATTCATGGTGTTGCGCAGAAGGAACGGGCCCACAACCTGATCTGAGGTCATACCACACCACACCGTTACACTGAACCGATTCTGCCGTTTTCAGCGGTAACCGTGCGACTTCTTTCTTTGGGGGTGGGTAAAGGAAGAAGTCTACCGCACCAAACCGAGGACATTGGAAGAACTGGAGGACCGAATTCGGGAAGTCATGTCCTCCATCCCGCCGGAGTTCCTGCTAAAGTCAGTGGACGCCATTCCTGGGGGGCTCCAGAAGCTGGTGGAAAGAGTTGGAGCCCACATTGAATTTTAGAGAAAACCTACCATGTATGCCTACCTTTTCATATTATTTTTTCTGAAATAAATGAATAATATACGTATTTTTTTACCAATCCAAAATAGGGAGCTACTTTCCGCCCACCCTGTATATATATATAGTATTGGTGTAATACAGGGTGTTCTAAAGGAAACGCAACCCAATTAGAAAAGAAAAGGGTTGTTACAATGATATAAGCATTCTCTAATGGGTTGCGTTTTTTTTAACACCCTGTATATTAAGAGTAAAACAAACAAATATAAACGCATTAACTTAAATTAAAACCCAATAACAAAATGAACCATGGCCTAACATTACTTAACCTAACCTAACTACATGGTGATTCAAAAGTCCACGCTTTGATATAAAAGTTTGTATTTGGAATAACAAAGGAAACTCACGCAATCAATACGGAGAATTATGTTAATAAGAGACAATTTCGCTGATTCTCACCGCTTATTTTCATTGATCAGCGAAGCTAAGCGACGTTGGGTCGGATAGTAGTTGGATGGGAGACCGTCTTCTACGTTCAAACTATGTAGCAACCCTTGCTTCGGATCCCACGCAAATCGGTAGATCCCCTCTATCATATGACCTTAGATGTTGCGAAGTATGTTACAAAACCCCATCATTACAGATAATTCAATCAATCTTTTCCAACCTTCGGGTCACTTCCACATCTGCATCTCCAGTTTTAATGCCCTTGAGCCAAGGTCTCGCGCATTTCTACTCTTCGATCTTGTTCCACATTATGTAATTCCTGCACCATCAGGAGTTTGTATGGTTTTATTTTAATGCCCTACTTGACAGGGCTGCATTAAGTTACCAAGGGACTCTACGTCAATCAGAATTTTGGGTCTTAACATTATAAAATGCTGAAGTGAATTTGTTGTTTCAATCCTAATTTAACCCTTTCTTGGTTAACCCTATTTCATATTCGATAAAAATCGTTTTATATATATATATATATATATATATATATATAACTGCAATGACCACGCAGTATATAAATGAATAGAAACGACGTAAATAAGGAGCGTCTCTGCACACGGGGAAGAGAAATAACGAATAAATGAAAAATGAGCCGAACCGCCCGGGAATCGAACCCAAGGCCTTCCAATTGCCGGTTGGATGCGCTACCATTACACCACGGACCTCGATCAATCATAAATCGAAATTCTCCTACATAGGGCAGAAACCAATGCCCTGAGAGGGCACCCTCGCAAATCGTGAATATGTGCATTTAACTGCAATGACCACGCAGTATATAAATGAATAGAAACGACGTAAATAAGGAGCGTCTCTGCACACGGGGAAGAGAAATAACGAATAAATGAAAAATGAGGCGAACCGCCCGGAATCGAACCCAAGGCCTTCCAATTGCCGTTGGACCTATGTAGGAGAATTTCGATTTATGATTGATCGAGGTCCGTGGTGTAATGGTAGCGCATCCAACCGGCAATTGGAAGGCCTTGGGTTCGATTCCGGGCGGTTCGCCTCATTTTTCATTTATTCGTTATTTCTCTTCCCCGTGTGCAGAGACGCTCCTTATTTACGTCGTTTCTATTCATATATAATATATATATATACACGCTCTTTTGTTAATCCTGGGAAACGGGATTAAAAAAACTTGCAATCCCGGGATTAAAACAATTAAATAAGGTTGAAGTACTGGAAAAAATTAAATAACTAAACAGAAAATTTCCTTTTATTGAACAAAAACATGCTTTGATAAAAACTCTCTAGAGACTAATAAAACTGAAATTATTGATTTATTTGGATTATGACAAAATAATGCTTTAAAAAACACACATGATCAATAATCAATACTATTATCACTTAAAGATGTTCAGAGTTTTGTGATGAATAATCCTACAGCAGAAAATGCTCTTTCCGACTTCGTTCAAGTTGGAGGAATTGTCGCCAGAGCATTAAATAAGAGGTTTAAATTTTCTGTTTTATTACCAGTGGCTTCATAAACATTCATTTCTTTTATGATGTTCTTTACGTCGTATCTCAGGCGCAAATCTTGTTGCTCTGTGGTTCCCATTTCTTTCTGCACAACTGCATCCAATTTTTCTTCCAAGGACCTTTGATATGAAGATGAGTTAGAGGAAAAGACTTCGAGTTCTAGTGGTTTATCAAAAAACTGTTGGGGTTCATTTACATCAGTATCTTCTGCCACTACGTCCGTCTCACTTTTTCTGAAAAGCCTGGCAAACAACTCTTTGGCAGTTGTTTGCAATGTTGATTTAGAATGCAGTGAAAAATTAGGACGTTGAAATCAATGCTATTATAGGATTGTTTAAATGTTTATATAATCCTACGAGCTTTTTATTACGTCTCTTTTGAAGTCTTTTTTTATAGAATACCGGGAAATCCCGGGATCGATGACAGTTTTCCCTGGAAATGAGCTGTCTACTTTACTTCCGGGATCCTGGGATCCCGGATGCCCATCCCTACTATCTGCTTCATATCAATTATTGTTAAGTGGTCAGAATACTGCCCTCTGATCGCTAAAGGGTTTAAAATTATGCCTTTTTTTAACCCAACTACGGTCCCTTCAAGTTTAAAACAATATTTTTCAATAGAGCCGTCTATATCAGCGGCAATAAACGACAGGAAACATGGATAAAACCTGTTAGTGCTAATAAATAATAAATATATACAGTAAAGAAATCACATTTTCAATATTGACACAACTTTGATACGTTTGTGGAACCCCAAAAAATGAAAATTTTTGTTTTCGAGATTTTTGTGAAGCAAACTCGTCTATGACGTCGTTGAACTGGAGAGACTTTATGATCATATGCTCAATTGACAGAGAAGTAAGTGTATTCAGTCTATCTTGGCTCAAAGTTGAACGTAGTCGAGTTTTTATCAAGACAAGCTTTGAAAAAGAACGTTCGCCTTCGCAAACTGTTACAGGCAAAGTAAGAAAAATTCGGAGAGCAGTTGTGACATTTGGAAAGGTGGACTCCACTCTTTCATGTGATTTGATGTACTGCATCATCTTGTGTGGTATAATGTCAATGTCGTATGAGTGGAAAAAGTGAGAAAAATTGCATTCATAATAGAAAATATGAGAAGGGATCAAGTGACTCCCATTTGCAACCTCACAATTTTGAATGACTTTGAATGCGAAGTTCAAAATTATGATGACTGGTATTTTTGTAAAATTATTGACTGACTGACCTTTCCTCGATTTAGTAAACGTGTATGAAATTTTGTACAAGCGTAGGTAGTCTAATTAGATCTAGGTAGGCTTTGGTGCGGATATCCGTTACCCATTACCACTGTATAGTTACCCTTTCGGAGTATTAGGAGAATCATCTCCGAAAATATTTACCACTTTCACAGAAATGTGGGTTACAGATTATAGGAATTTTCCAATAAGGGATCAGAAAAATGAGTTGCGTCCCTGCGGATGCGAATGCCAAAATTTGATATCCGCGCGGATGCGGATGTTCATGCATAAATTTGTCAGCTTCATAATATGATAGTTTAAATTCATACTTAATTTATTAATTGACTTTCGATTTTTGGTTAGTTATAAATATTAGATATTCGATAATATTAGATAAGATTATTTTGTAATTATAATTTTTTTACATACATTCTTTTTTTTTGGACGAGTTTTCGCCACACAACTGTGTGTTACCAGGATGCGGGACGGGAACCCAACTCGTCTTGCATCCCACCAACCACTTTCCCCAACCACCACCCTTTCGAAAGTAGTGTGCTTATGACATTGTTATGTAATGTAGCATGAACAATTAATTATACAAATGCACAACAGACATTGCCAGTTACATTAAAGATCAAATGAAGGCTGCACAAGTTTCAGTACTTGAACTGAATGAAGGGCAAATTGTGCTTCACAAATAGCAATTTAGTAAATAGTACACATCCGCAGTATCCGCATCACGCAGGTGCGGATGCGGATGTGACACACATCACTAATCTATTGTAATATTTGTGACGATCGAACAGCGAAATTTGTTACTTATGGCCGGCCAAACCACTGGCCAGATTTGGAAGAGACTTCAGAGATAGGGGTAACTGAGGCCGGGGAAGAACATAGGCTATGTGGCATCGGCTTCCGAGGTCATTTGGGGCCACTGGAGGCCGTTTTTGCCGTCAGTATTCCGGATTGGTTTAAAGATAGACATCATAGACACGCGGAGCTCTAGCGCGTGCTTTTGCACGCGATGCATTTACGATTCAGCAAACAAATTTTTTTTTTGATTCAACAATATATATATATATATATATATATATATAATATATATATATATATATATATATATATATATATATATATATATATATATATATATGAAAATTATTTCACGAAAGTAACACGTGAAAAATATTTATGATGAATAAAACCACGAAGGAAAGGAAACACAAAAAGGTGCTCAAGCGCTTTCGTCTAATGACATCCTCAGGAACACTGAAGTACATAAAAGGTTACGGCCTATATATAGGTTACAGAAAGAAAGAAATAAAAAAATAAATAAATAATAACATACATACACACAAACATATATAATATATACATACATATCACACACACACATATATATATATATAGATATATATATATATATAATATATATATATATATATATATTATATATATATATATAATATATAATATATATATATATATATATATGCAATAAACCGAGAAGTAAAAATTAACAAAGAGGCATACAGATTTGTAAGGAAAAATATCGATTTTTAGCACAAGATCAAATGAATTATAAAAATACAAATTTATACTGGAAATCTGCCCGGGTTTTAACACTGCCGTTTTTGCCGTCAGTATTCCGGATTGGTTTAAAGATAGACATCATAGACACGCGGAGCTCTAGCGCGTGCTTTTGCACGCGATGCATTTACGATTCAGCAAACAATTTTTTTTTTTTAATTCAACAATATATATATATATATATATATATATATATGAAAATTATTTCACGAAAGTAACACGTGAAAAATATTTATGATGAAAAACCACGAAGGAAAGGAAACACAAAAAGGTGCTCAAGCGCTTTCGTCTAATGACATCCTCAGGAACACTGAAGTACATAAAAGGTTACGGCCTATATATAGGTTACAGAAAGAAAGAAATAAAAAACAATAAATAAATAAATAACATACATACACACAAACATATATATATATTATACATACATATCTACACACACACACATATATATATATTATATAATATATATATATATATATGCAATAAACCGAGAAGTAAAAAAAACAAAGAGGATACAGATTTGTAAGGAAAATATCGATTTTTTAGCACAAGATCAAATGAATTATAAAAATACAAATTTATACTGAAATCTGCCCGGGTTTTAACACTGCCTTTATAGTCAAGTTTCGATATATATAAAAATAAATGAAGATTAAAAGTTAATAAAGTGGCATACAAGTTACCAAAGATTTAGCGTCCTACCCTTTTTATCTAAATCTGTTTTGAAGGAATTCAAAACACAGGATCGAGTTGAAAAAGACCTTTGCTATGTTGAAGTTATTTGAAAGTTGGATAATGGCAGACTCAAGAATATTTCTGTTAACAATGTTGCTAGAGTGAAATAACACTGAAGCATTATTCCAATCAATACAGGGGATAACTCTGACAATGGACAAAAAGAGCACTGGACAACTGTCTGTTCTAACGGAATATTGATGCTGTTTTATACGGGTGTGCAAATCCTTTCCCGTCTGACCTATGTAAAAGGAATCACATTGTTACACCCAATTTTATAGATAATGCCTGAATTATTGGTAGGGCTATTTTTTACTATGAATTTTTCACAATATGTTATATGAAAATACTACATTAATATCCAAAAGTTTAAGTACATTAGCAATGTCTAAAAAGCCCGGGAAAAATGGAAGTACAAAATATTTTTGACAAAGTACGAGTGTTAATATTGACACGATAGAAAGTTCGTTTTGCCTTGTTGAGACAAGATTCCAAAACGCAGATGGATAACACAGATCACTTCCAATACGTTGATTTTTTTCCAATTCGGCATCGATGTATTTCCGGACTGGCGATCCTAAGGGCGCGGAGAAACATTGATGAAAAAATGGCCTCTTAGTGGGGGTGTCATGTCCCGAGAAAAGTGTACGTAGGACAAATTGTTTGTTGTTTTCCGATAGATACAAACTTAAAACCGGGGCTTTCCCTATGTACACGCACATCCAAAAATGGGATTGAATTGTCTTGTTCCACTTCTAAAGTAAACTTAATGGAGGGGACTTGATCATTTAACTGAAGGAGGAAGTTATCCAGGTCACGATTCATGGGCCAGATACACAAAATATCGTCGCCGTACCGCAACCAAGGGATGCCAACCCCCAGGATTCTCGGAATGTAAGTAATTCGAAAAACTCCATATAAATATTGGAGAGGAGGGGCGATAAGGGGTTGCCCATGGCCATCCAAATAACTTCAAATAAGCAAAGGTCTTTTCAACTCGATCCTGTTGTTTTTGAATTCCTTCAAAACAGATTTAGATAAAAAGGGTAGGACGCTAAATCTTTGGTAAACTTGCATGCCACTTATTAACTTTTAATCTTCATTTATTTTTATATATATCGAAACTTGACTATAAAAGGCAAAGTGTTAAAACCCGGGCAGATTCCAGTATAAATTTAAATTTTTATAATTCATTTGATCTTGTGCTAAAATCGATATTTCCTTACAAATCTGTATGCCTCTTTGTTAATTTTTACTTCTCGGTTTATTGCATATATATATATATATATATATATATATACTGTATATATAATATATAATATAATATATATATATATATATATATATATATATATATATATATATGTGTGTGTGTTTAGTATGTATGTATATATACAGGGCGTCCCAAAAAAATGTATACACACTTTAACAGCTGATAGCTCAATTGATGTTTCTTTCTTTCCAAGTTAAACCCATTAGAATAATAATGGTAGTCAGACTAAGCTTTGAACAAAGGAAATTCATTCTAAAATGCTACTGGAAGTGTGAAAACGCAGTTGAAGTGCAAAGACAGTTTAGGAGGGAGTTTCAAACAGATCCACCAACGCGACTTACCATCACTCGAATTAGAGATAAGTTTGAAGCCGATGGAACTGTTCAGAATGTCCACAAGAAGCGTTCCGGAAGACCACGGACATCGACAAGCCCCACAAAGCAAGAAAGAGTACTGGAAACGTATCACCAAAGTCCAAGAAAATCTGTGCGGCAAGCGAATCGTGAGGTAGGAATTTCAGAATCGTCTGTCCAACGCATTTGAAGCGCTATCAAGAAAAGTTACATTCCAAGATTAGTCCATGCTATTATTGAAGATGATCCGGACCGAAGAGTGGAGTATTGCGAGTGGTACTTGGCACGATGTGGATGTGGATGAACGAAGGGGTTTCGTAGAATACCCTCCGCGTTCACAGACCTCACACCACTAGACTTTTTTTTATGGGGATACTTAAAAGACAAAGTCTACGCTATAAAACCTGCAACAGTCGCTGAATTGAGAGCAGCCATTGAACGAGAATGCACACAAATACCAAACGAAATGTTTCGTGATGTTTGCGATTCCATTGCTTCGCGTTATCAGCAGTGCCTGGACCAGAACGGACGTCAGTTTGAAAACAGGCGTTGACAAAACAATTAAATAATGTCTGTAGATTCTATTACATTTTGAAAATGAAATGTATTTTAATAAACACTGCCTTTATAAGTATTTAAAGTGTGTATACATTTTTTTGGGACGCCCTGTATATATATATATGTTTGTGTGTATGTATGTTATTTATTTATTTATTTTTTTATTTCTTTCTTTCTGTAACCTATATATAGGCCGTAACCTTTTATGTACTTCAGTGTTCCTGAGGATGTCATTAGACGAAAGCGCTTGAGCACCTTTTTGTGTTTCCTTTCCATATGACAAATATTATTAATACAATGACAGTTCACATACTAAGGATAGAAATATATACAGTTGATTAGAAATAATACAGTAATGTCAAAGTTAAATGGAGCTACAGACGTTTTTGTACCAAGAATTTCGTACGTAACTTAGAGGATAAACGGCAGGATTCATGGATAGCTTGGATAATCGGGTTGGTTGATTTTTTAACTCTTTGCGTTAGACTGTATTGAGCACGTCTTGTTACCTCCGGGAAACTCGGGACATTGCGGGTAGCAAACATTTGCGAAGCTGAGCATCTCGGGGGTAACTTATGTAAGAGTCTAAAAGACCTGTTCTACAGCAAATTTAGGGTTCTACCAGAACCTTTTTTATAATTCACCCATAGTTGCTGTCCGTATATATTACTGCAGAAAGTACGAAAGAGAGTGTCTTTAGCTTCACTTGTACAGAACCGAAAGTTCCTTTTAGTCATATTCTCTTTAGCACAATGGCTTCGAGATTGTTTTCTTATATCCGAGTCATCACTCAAGAAGCTGGTAATAGTTTGACCCAAATACTCAAACTCTTGTACTTCCTCGATTACTTCGCCTTTCATTTTAAACCTAATATCAGCTGGCTGATTACAGCTTTTAGGATGAAATTGCATAACCTTAATTTTTGTAACATTAAAAGAATATCATATTTCTGCGAATACACTTCGCAGACTTTTAGTAGCTGATCCAGACCTTTAACAGAGGGACTTATTAAGACCATATCATCGGCGTAAACTAAGTTATTTTATCCTTGTGTTATCTATACAACATTCCACTGTTGCTTCATTAAGTGAAGCAATTAATCCGTCCATATACACATTAAACAGCATATATATATATATATATATATATATATATATATAATATATATATATATATATAATATAATATTATATATATATTAGTATATATATATATACAGTATATATATATATATAAACCTATATTCACTGGAAAGGAGAAGAGAGAGATACACCATTATTTACACTTGGAAAATAATGGAGAAACTAGTCTTTAATCTTACTCTGAACCCTATAAGTCCCCAAACAACAGTGGAAAGTAGAAAAGGAAGACTGTGTCGTGTTCCCAAATTAAAAGCTAGACAGGGAACATCTTTAACCCTGAAAGAAACTAGTTTGTTGTGAGAGGACCAACACTGTTTAATCAGCTGTCCAAAGAACTAAGGAACACGAGTGGTGTTGCGGTGGACATCTTCAAAAGAAGATTAGACGCCTGGCTCAGAACAATCCCGGATCAGCCGGGCGTACTTGGCTATGTGAGGTGGAGAGTACAAGAAACCAACTCACTACTTCACCAGGCCAACTCGAGAGGAGGGGCGACAAGCTTGACCCTCGTGAAGTGAGGAATCATCGCACGGAACATTTGAAAGGTTGAAAGGTATATACAATTATACACTATATATATTTTAACTGCAAACAACACGTAGTATAATTAATGTAAAGAACGTCGCTTGTGTAGAAGAGCGTCCGCACAAGATGAGGAGAAAGAACGAACAAATGAAAAATGAGACACCTCCCAGGAATCGAACCCGGAATCATCCAATTGCCGGTCGGACATGCTAACCCCTACACCAACGTCCTCGATCAGTCAGAAGTCGTAATTCTCCTACATACGAGCGGAATCGAATGTAGAAGGTGCCCCCTCAGGGCATTTGATTCCGCTCGTATGTAGGAGAATTACGACTTCTGACTGATCGAGGACCTTGGTGTAGTGGTTAGCATGTCCGACCGGCAATTGGATGATCCCGGGTTCGATTCCTGGGAGGTGTCTCATTTTTCATGTGTTCGTTCTTTCTCCTCATCTTGTGCGGACGCTCTTCTACACAAGCGTCGTTCTTTACATATATATATATAATATATATAATAATATATATATATATATATATATATAAGAACATTTTACAACCTGCTTTGCTTTTTTATTTTAATGTCTTGAAACAAGCCAAAAGCGTTCAACTTCCACCTGGGCTACGCCGGGTCGCTCCGCTAGTTTACCCCTAAAATCCGTTACTATATTTAAACGTACGAGGCCTTTATCTTACCCCTGAAGTAGTGAGTTTGAGGTCATTGAAAAACCACGTGTTCCTTTTTCGGGTGGTTTTCAAACCCGTGCCCCCCTTGTGGTCATTTGTGGCCAATGACTTAACCCACCCTCCAAAACCACGTGGTTTTCCTTCTGATGTCACCCCCACCCCGTCTTAATCTTATGTAAAATGTAAGGATTGTAAGGTGCCATATTAGATTTCTTGTATTATTGAGAAGTAATGAGGTAAATGAACAATTAAAAGGCATATCTTCTAAATAAACTGTATTAATTGTTTGCAGAGCTGGGCAATAAATACATTGAATGTATTTAAATACTAAATACTAAATACATGGGAGAAATGTATTTAAATACTAAATACTAAATACATTTTACGAATGTATTTAGATACTAAATACAAAATACATCAATTGTATTTAAATACATTTGTAAATACATTTTAAATACATACAAATTTTAACTATGCATTCACTAATTCATGAGTAACAACAATATAAAATGCTTGATAAAGGATAAAAATAGTACAATCTAATTTCCGATTATATATTTCCATTTTTAGAACAAAACAAAAACAAAAGAACTTAGAACTTACGATGTTCAACCAGTGACATATTATATCATTGCAAAATGAGTAACAATTAATAAGTAGATGAGACATAAACGTAAACACAGCAAGCAGGTGCACTTTACCTTATTACCGTCTTTAGGTTCAATTTTAAAGTATTTTCCATCAAGCAGAGGTGCACTAAATTGTTATCTGCAGATATATCACCGTTTGATTCACCGGATTTGCTTGTTGAAGCCATGACACGCACGACGATAAAGAAATCAACCGCTTTCGACTAAGAGTGGCACACAACTGATTGAACTGACACGTTGAAACATGAACCATGCTGCACTACACTGTCGACGCGTCGTACTGTGCTAGTACAGAACGTGTATTAAACCAGTAAAAGTATTTACATTTTTATATTTTGAGTATTTAAATACATTGTATTTAAATACTCATTAAAGTATTTAAATACTATATTTAGATACATGAAAAACAATGTATTTATAAATACACAAATGTATTTAAATACGTATTTAAATACAAATGTATTTAAATACTGCCCAGCTCTGATTGTTTGTTTCTTTAATTGAAAATAATATCTTTACTAAAAAATGTAATTTTGAATGTTCAAAAAATTATTTATTGAAGCATACATATTCGATGCATACTAACATATTCGATGGATACATATTATTTGGAGCATACAGTGTAGCGTAATTATATTTCTTCCCAAGGCTGTGCTCTTTGGTCCTCTGAGATTATAGGATTATAGGATATTTTAATGCTTAGTATTGGCCACGTGGTTAAAGGTCAAAACCTCCCCCTTCCCTCTCCCATGTGGCCCTTGGTGGTTAAATAAGGAACCCCCTCCCCTTTTTAAGGACCACGTGGTTTTTGAATTTTGAATAGCTCCTCACTCCTAATTCTGATATATTTCAGTGTTTGTTTTAAAATAGGTAGAAATGAGATGGAGTATGTAATACACGATTTGTGGACAGAAGGCGTTAGTTTGAAAACTGAAAGAATGCGTTTAGTACCTTTCTGACATTTTGTTTTATGTAGGAAGGAAGGGACAAGGGCGAGCGCCCATAAAAATGCCCGCCCCCCCCCCCCTCCTATTATAAGAAGGCGAGAGCCAAAATCAAAGTCTCTGAGGCCCACGATGCCATTTTATTTATTTATTTATTTTTTTTGAAAGGCAAGCCTCAATTTAAAATGTACAGTATTTCTACTATCGGGTGTTAGCTTATGTTAGAATAGATTAAATAAGATAGAACTCTTATCAAAAAGAAAAACAAGATAAAGCATGAATCTCCTCACCTGAAGATTTAGCTTTTGACCATGCTCCATTTAACTCCGTCGCCTTTATAGAATACAGTTATTGTACTTGAAATGCATTCATATGAAGTGTATATATATACACACACACACACACACACACACCTCGCTTTATGGTGTCTACCTATATACATACATACATGTGTGTGTGTGTGTGTGTGTGTGTGTGTGTGTGTGGTGTGTGTTACCAGTTACAACCTTCACTTATTAAATTTAAGGGAAATGAACTTAAAATCTCTGCCAAATTCTAAACTTCAAAGTTATTTAATTACCCAAGTTAACCAAGTTAAATAAATCAATAATGTTAATTAAGAAACCTATTAAAATCTCCAATAATTAATCCAATTAGGCAGTGTAATAAGTCACAAAAGATAAATAAATCATAACCAAACTTAGGAAAATATTTGGAAAAATAGTTTCTCGACAGAAAAAAACCCGGAAACGTTCATAAATAAATCAAATCCATCGTTTTTTCGACCGCTGTAATTCAGGCGTCAAAAAATAATTGTCTGTAAAGACAAGCAACGTCCTCCCATTCCCCCCCCCCCTCCAATATATATATATAAATATATATATTATATATATATATATATATATATGAGAATTATTTCACGAAAGTGACACATGAAAAATATTTATGGTGAATAAAACCACGAAGGGAAAAGAAACACAAAGTGGTGCTCAAGCGCTTTCGTCTAATGACATCCTCAGGATGTCAGGATATAGGTAAAGAAGTGCGACTATTAATGCCACGATGCTCATCGACCCGTACCTTAAGTTGGAGGACAGAGCTGCCAACATATTTGGCGTTACCACAGTTTTTTTAAAAAAGTAAACTACAGTAGGTCAGAGACGAGGGCATCCGTGCAACCTTTCCTAAAGTATAAAAAAGGAACGATTCATCGTTAGTTATTGGTTTATGGCTATGTCCTATTTTATTACTGTAATAAAAATAATGAAATGTCTATTTTTTTTGGGGTCACACTAATAAAATTTCAAAAAACAAAATCCAGTCATTACTAATCAGAAATTTTTTATGGTTTTTAAAAATTGCAGGTTTCTATCGAGCTTTCTTCTGAAACTGTATACATGATGAAATTCATTGAGATTGAATAAATAATATACAGGGTGCTTCATAAAAATGTTTTCACTTTTATTGCGCTAATATGTCATCGCTTATCACTTATAGTTTGTGTTTTTTTTGTTTATTTAATTAATTTTGTTTATTTGCTTGTTTTTTTAATAATAAAGTCGTTTTTTTCAGGGATTGCGTGAGTGATTAATGAGTGAACCCTATTTTTTTTGAAGCACCAAGTGGTAAAATTTTTTTCTCATATGATATGATTTCTTTAAAAAATGACAAGATTTTTAATAAAGTCTTATTTACAAATGGTTTTATTTATTATATATTTTATTTATTTTTATTTATTAGTTTTATTTATTTTTTTCCATAATTTGCTTCAAGAATCTTTTCAAATTTTAATTAAAAAGTTTGAGTAATTGTTACACATATGGCGGACATTGCTTAAGTGACCGACTCTCACGTTCGCTCTAACAGTTAATTTATGAAAGAATGATGCTTTGTTTAACCTCCTACGCAAAATCTAAGGTTATATGATGGAGGGGACCTACAGCTTTACGCGAGATCCAAACCAGGGGTTGTTACATCATCCGGAAGCAGAAAACAGTTCCCCACCCAACTACTAAACCAGAACCAATATCGTTTAACTTCGCTCATTGATGGGAAGCGGCGTTACGACACTGGCCACGAAATAGCTTAGTTCACTTTTACGAGTATAATTTGCAGATTTATTTTCAAATGATTATTAAATAGCAGTTTCATATTAATATTATTGAAATCTTATTAAATAATAATAATAATAATAATAATAATAATAATAGTAATACTACTACTACTACTAATAATAATAATAATTAATAATAACAATTATAATAATAATAATAATAACAATTATAGTAATAGTAATAATAATAATAATAAAAATGGTGAATATTATACCAAAAAAAAATGGTCGAAAATAAAGCCTTTTTCTAGTCAAAATTCTTGCCCATTCATCGCCATAATATTCCTTCTGATTTATGGTCGAGAAAGCTACAAAATAATGAAAAGAAATAGCCTAAATGAGAATAATATATATATATACAGGGTGGGCCGTAAGTTTCAATACGTAGGAAAAATAAAAAAAAATTTATGGACAACCATTTTTATTTATATAATATGCTCTACATGGTTGCCATTGTTTTGAAAACACATTTCAATACGTGTTCCCCACTGTTGATGAACACGCATTAGCACAGTTGACGTTATGCTTGTAGGCGTTGGTGATACGTTTCCTTTAGATGATTTATGTCTCGTATCTTTCCTGATACAACATGGCCTTCAAGTGCCCCCAAAGATAGAAATCAAGGGGGGTGAGATCTGGGGATCTGGGAGGCCACTCCACAGGACCACGCCGACCAATCCAAGCATCCGGAAACTGCTGCTGATCCAAATACCGACGCACGTGAAGACCATAATGAGGTGGAGCTCCATCTTGCTGGAAGTAAACTGGGAAGTTACCTTCCTCGTTTAGCAGGGATGGGAAAATCTCTTCTTGCAACATGTTAAGATACCTTTCGGCATTAAGATTTCCACTGACAAAAATTGGTCCAATAATTCTGTCACCCCATATCCCGGCCCACACCATCACTTTACCGGCACCTTGCATCTTCGTCGGACTCAGCCAGTTAGGGTTAGCATTACTCCAATAACGTATGTTTTGCCGATTAACCTCTCCATTGACGTAAAAATTTGCTTCATCAGTAAACAAGATCTTACGTCAAACGCATATTCTTAGGGTATCTGAAACATAAAAACAAACGTTTAATTTTTCCTATGTATGGAACTTACGGCCCACCCTGTATAATATATATATATATATATATATATATATATATATATATATATATATATTATTCTCATTATTCTCATATATATATATGTTACGCGTGATCAGTGAAATTGCGCATTTCATGAAAACGCAATGTTTTGCGTTTTTCATGAAATGCGCAGGGCGTTTGCCAGTTTCATGAAATAAGCAAAAATAATGCATTTTTCATGAAATACACAATTTTGGTGTGCGTTTTTCATGAAATCGGCAAAGAATAAAATAACAGAACAAAGTTTATTTCCTACAGAAACGAAAGTGTTGTTCTTAAGCTAATCTGATGCATTTTTACAATTATGACGAGGGTGGCATGAACTGTTACATAGGTTTCTAGCTTTTGGGAAGGAACACCTGAATGCCCGGTTAGGTTAATTGTACGCTCTTGACGATTGATTAGGTTAAGTCGTGATATTTTCGTTAAAACTAACGAAAATATCGTGACTTAACCTAACCAATCGTCAAGGGCGTACAGTTGACCTAACCGGGCATTCAATAATTTTACCGTAGGTTTCGATATATATATATATATATATATATACACACACACACACACACACACACACGTATATGTTACGCGTGATCGGTGAAATTGCGCAGTTCATGAAAAACGCAATATTTTGCGTTTTTCATGAAATGCGCAGGGCGTATAAAATAAACTTTGTTCTGGTTTGCTGTAAAAATGCATTTTATTAGCTCATTCTTTGCCGACTTCATGAAAAACGCAAACTGAAATTGGTCACGTAACTGTCATTTCATCCTTTGCCGATTTCATGGAAAACGCACACCAAAATTGCATATTTCATGAAAAATGCATTACTTTTGCTTATTTCATGAAATTGGCAAACGCCCTGCTCATTTCATGAAAAACGAAAAATATCGAGTTTCTCATGAAATGCGCAATTTCACCGAACACGCGTAACATATACAGTTATACACAGTACAGTGTATATATATATATATATATATATATATATATATATATATATATATATATATATATATATATATATATATATATTTATATATCTATATATATATATATATATATACTGTACTGTATATGAATTACTGATGAAATATTATGTACGAGTATATGAGGAAACATAACACTACAGAATAAAAGAGGCATACAAAATACATGTAGAAGTACGAGATAAAAAAAAAAATGAAATTGCTCCTCATATTTGTTTACTTAAACAATGGTTGTACAACTGTTATGAGTGACCATCGAAGCGATAGTAAAAGCATTACGATGGTTTCATTGATGTATTTGGTGTAAAATACCATTATTATTATTATTATTATTATTATTATTAATTTTACCAACATCTCCTACTTTATTTATTTTGGTAAATCGTTCGAGAGAAATCATTCATTTTTTCCGATAAGTTTCTCAGAAATATCTTTGCAATGGCGGCTCTCCAGAGGAGGTATGGGAAGCCGATCCTCCTTATATTCTATCACTAAAAACCATGAAAGAGAGGATTTTATTGATAGTATTAATTCTATTCGATGGTGATATGCGGTAAGTAGGGTATCTAACGTTTCGTAATCTATTCTCTTTATATAGCATATATTATAGACAATTTTAGGCCTTCCATCTCTACCTGACCACCACCAGCCGCCAACGTATAATCTTTACAAGAGATACTCTATGCAGATTCCGCTTCCTTATCGTCTACATACATATTCAAGGAGAAAAGATTAAGCGGTTGATATTCTTATTTGCATATCTTCAGCTACCAGATGTTTAAGTTGCGATTTGCAAAGGATAAGCAGTTTAGCTAAACTCTGTATGTCACATTCCATTTTGCTGGAATTAATACCATGACAGCTTTAAGTTGTTATCATATACAGCTATGGACAAAGGAGTTGAAACACTCTAAAATTTATTGGAATGAGAGGGCTATTAACACAAATTACCTTTAAAATCAGTGTTGGATGTATTTTGAGTATTGATAATGAATTTAGTAACACTTGTTAAGATTTGGGACCTTCCTCAGAAAGATTTAGTGTAATTATCCTTTACTGTTATTTTTCATATGTCATAATTTTTTAATTTTTTGCAGTTTCCCGGTAAGTATATTTAAACTACAAATTGGTATGAAACTCAATACAACTAAATTTAAAATATTCTAAGTGATGCAACTCTTTTGGCCAAAGGTGTGTATACCATAATTAGCTTTCCGATGCTTTCTTTAAAAGTCTATGCGGAAAATAAAAGAAGAAGCCTTGTACATATAAATTTAATAATGTCTTTTAAAACTCTCTGTGAGTGACGTGAGTCAAGGCACAATAACAAAAAAAAACCCAAAAGATTCTAAGGGGTTTCAACTCTTTTGACCATAGCTTTAGAGGTCTTTAAATGATTGATTTTAGATTTATGGAATTCGATGATTTCATCTGCTGAGCGAAATGAGCCAAAAGCTGCGTAAATGCCTGATTAACTGCCCTTTTCTACCCATAATACCTACGATTGGTTAGGTTAGATAATGTATAAGTTCTGTTAAAATAAATATAATTCACTGAAATTAAGTCGAACTGGAATAAGATCTGGCCTGACTGGAACGAGGTCGAACTGCAATTAAATTGAATGGAATAAAACCGAATTCGACCTTATTCCACTTTGTCGTAGTGATTAAGACGCAAGTTTGCCGATCGGTGGATCGTGGGATCTAATCCGGGCTAGAACTCTACATATGATTTCAGACTTCTTTAGCTGATCCTAGTTCGAAGTTCACGTTAAGCTGAAGATCCAAATGAACAATTCTGACGGAAACGAAACTACATATATATATATATATATATATATATATATATATATATATATATATATATATACAGGGTGGGCGGAAAGTAGCTCCCTAATTTAAATTACATATAAATTATGTATAAATTGTGATTGTATTGTTATATTGTTATGGTGTGTTCTCTAAAGTGGTACAATTGTAACGTTCATTTTTTTTTTTTCATTTCAGATTGAAGGGTAACATGGCTGAGCGTTTAACACTGCAGGAGCGTGCCCAGTTGGCGGCACGGTACGAAGTTTGGCAATCTGTCGTTCGAGTTCAAAGATGGTGGCGGGCCATTCACGGACCACGTGCCCAAGTGGACCCGAAAACAATCAAGAACTGCCACTCGAAGCTCATGACCACGGGGTCTGTGGCAGATGTTCGAAGATGTGGTCGCCCTTCAACATCCAGGGCCCAGGAGACGGTGCAGGCAGTTCAGGAAATGTTCGCACGGAGTCCACGAAAGTCAACTCGCCAGGCAGCTCGGGAAAGTGGACTCTCCCGCTACTCAGTGCGAACTGTGCTGAAGAAGGAGCTGAACTGGCGTGCGTGGAAGCCGCATTACTGCCAATCTCTCTCGGACGAGGACTGCGACATTCGCATGGAGTTCGGGGAAATCATGCTGGCTTGGCATGAAGACTGGCCCCATCTCTTCCGCAACATCCTCTGGAGCGACGAGGCGGTGTTCCACGTCGGAGGCTTTGTCAACCGCCACAATTGCCACTACTGGGCAGGAGAGGATCCCATGGTTACCGCTGAAAAACGGCAGAATCGGTTCAGTGTAACGGTGTGGTGTGGTATGACCTCAGATCAGGTTGTGGGCCCGTTCCTTCTGCGCAACACCATGAATGCTGAGCGGTACCTTGCTATGTTGCGAAACGAGGTCTGGCCGGTTGTCAGCACATGGGAGAACATCGACGATCTGATATTTATGCAAGATGGCGCCCCTCCGCACTTCGCTCTTGTTGTCCGTGAGTGGCTGGATGCCCACTTCCCTGGGCGTTGGATGGGTCGTCGTGGTCCACATCAATGGCCAGCCAGGAGCCCGACTTGACACCGTGCGACTTCTTTCTTTGGGGGTGGGTAAAGGAAGAAGTCTACCGCACCAAACCGAGGACATTGGAAGAACTGGAGGACCGAATTCGGGAAGTCATGTCCTCCATCCCGCCGGAGTTCCTGCTAAAGTCAGTGGACGCCATTCCTGGGCGGCTCCAGAAGCTGGTGGAAAGAGTTGGAGCCCACATTGAATTTTAGAGAAAACCTACCATGTATGCCTACCTTTTCATATTATTTCTTCTGAAATAAATGGATAATATACGTATTTTTTTACCAATCCAAAATAGGGAGCTACTTTCCGCCCACCCTGTATATATATATATATAAGTATACTGTACATACATTTATATGTATATAGGAGAATTACGACTTCTGATTGATCGAGGACCTTGGTGTAGTGGATAGCATATCCGACCGGCAATTGCATGATCCCGGGTTCGATTCCAGGGAGGTACCTCATTTTTCATTTGCTCGTTCTCCCTCTTCATCTTGTGCGGAACGCTCTTCTACACAAGCGTCGTTCTTTACATTAATTATACTGTGTGTTGTTTGCAGTTAAAATGTATATATGTACGGCATGCGAAGGTGCCCCCTCAGGGCATTTGATTCCGCTCGTATGTAGGAGAATTACGACTTTTGATTGGTCGAGGACTTTGGTGTAGTGGATAGCATATCCGACCGGCAATTGGATGGTCCAGAGTTCGATTCTTGGGAGGTACCTCATTTTTCACTTGCTCGTTCTTCCTCCTCATCTTGTGCGGAACGCTCTTCTACACAACCGTCGTTCTTTACGTTAATTATACTGTGTTGTTTGCAGTTAAAATGTGTGTATATATATATATATATATATATATAAAATCTCAGCATCTTAACTTGCCCGCTGTAGAACAAAAACGCCTTTGAATATCATTAATCACTACTGTAAATTAAAGATAATCCAATTATAATTATTAAAGATATCTCATTATTAAAGACATCTCATTTTCGCATTCTTTTTGCCTCTTTCGAGCAAAATCTCCAAAAGTTAAAAAATAAAAGTTGATAACAAGATATTCTTAATTTCAAACACCTGCAAAACTCTTTCTTAAAAACAAAAGTTGATATTTTTGGCGTTTTTCTTCTTTTTTTTTTTAATATAAATAGGCTTTTGTTGAAATATTGTGTCATAAACAAGTTAGAAACAGTTTTCAAACTTTATTTTCCAAAATTTTGTAATTTTTGTAGCGACTTTCGTGTAACAGGTTTTGGGATTGATAACTGTTCATTATTTTGTTAAAGTCAAAACTTTAATTTTCTTTTGCAAAACTTAATGAAAACATTTTTCTTTTTCTTTTGCTTGAAGATAAAACGTTTTTGCATTTTTAAATTCGTCATGGATTTCTCTCGTTGTTAGTGACCAGATTAGTTCTTTTTTCAAACTTTTAAGTTTTAAAATCATTGATCTCTCTCTCTCTCTCTCTCTCTCTCCCTCTATATACAGTATATATATATATATATATATATATATATTATATATGTGTGTGTTGTGCGTGTGTGTGTGTGTGTGTGTGTGTGTAACTTAGCATAAGTGAGGTAGAGTGTGTGATAATTTGCTAATGTATTAAGGAAGTATTTTTGTGAGGTAGCACTTTTGGTACCTCATTAAAAATTATTAAAAAATATCTAGATACATCCTTATTGTCGGAAAAGATATGTTGGTCTTGATTAGGCTAAGTAACGCTAGGTTAGGTTAGATTATCGAATACCTCTATTTACTGACTTAACAGAAAACACCGTTCGAGCCCTCAGTTGCGACCAAAACATTTATCACGCCATTTTTGGTTGGATGGCATTAAGGTTAAGTTAGGTTAAATTATGTTCGGTTAATTAATTATTTTTTTAGATATATATGAATTTAAAAATGTCGGTACTAGGTTACGTGGAGATGCGCACACACACGTGTGTGTGTGTGTGTGTGTGTGTGTGTGTGTGTGTGTGTGTGTGTACGCGCGAATGCGCGCGCTCGCACTCAACAAAAATCTGATCTAATAAAAATAAAAATGTTCGTCGAATTTCAGTGCCTTTTTTAACAATGATAATTATAATCAGTGAGGAGGTCCAGAAATTGGCACAGCGCTCAGACAAACTAATGCAGCCCATTGATCTAACTCTTGTATGATTATTACCAGAATCATCAGCAGTCGAACTTCCGACCTCAGTGTCTTCACTTGGCTTCCAGGCAAGCGGTGTTACCCAGAGAGCTACAGACGCTGGCCTATTCCGACTATGGTACTTCTTATGAAAAGAGAAGGGTAGCCATTTTGAAGACAATGCTTCTTTGCCTGTTTAATCGATTATCCTTTCCTGAATCTGACAAAATATATAAAGTCAAAACAAAATTAAATCCATTCTTTGAAACTATCGGTAACAAACTCTTCTTTAGACAAGACGGAGTTGCTAATAATAATAATAATAATAAGAATAATAATAATAACTATTGTATTCCAATTTTCACTTAAATTTCAATCAATATTCTTTAATTGCCTTAAACGAGCAGAGATCATTGGATTACTTAGGTTTTTCTTCTCATTGTATAGATCCGATGATAATAATCAATCACGAGGCCCAGAAACTACCACAGCGGCTCAGGTCAAACTAATACGACCCATTGTGCTACTTTTTGGATTATTATTACCAGCACTATCGGGAGTCGAATCCACGACATCATTACTGCATTTACAGAGAAATAGTGCTACCCACTGAACTACAGACGCTAGCCTGTATACTGATGATACTTCAAAATTTTTAGTGTGTCTAGGAAATTTGTCAATTCAAATAGCAAAATAATGCTTAAGAAAAACAAAATTAGTCGTAAATAAATAGAACATATGCTACAAATTGATAAAATGCGGGTCAGAAAATTAGTTCTGACTAATAACCTAATCCGCATTTAGATTTTCGACGTTAACAAATCATTTCTACGGAGATATTCAGTCAAACTGATTACCAGTGTATTGTCAATATGACTAAAAATTAATCATATAAGATTTTTGCAATTATGTGTAAATCGATTTGGCCTAAATTTGGTTGTTGTTTGTGTGTGTGTGTGTGTGTGTGATCACTTCAATTATACACTTTATTACTGTCACCCCTCCCTCCCTAGCCCCCCCCCCCCCCCCCCCCCCCCCCAAATTAAAGAAAAGAAAAATATTTGCAATTAACAAATTTTCATTTTGCTTTTCAGAAACTTTCTGTTTCAGGAATTTTTTTACGAGTGCAGAAATAATAACGCTAAAACCGAGTACCTCATTTAATTATGAGGTATTCCTAGAATATTTGACATATACTTTATTAAACCTACAGTATATAATTAGGGTTAAAACAGCATAATTTATAGTAGAAAATAAACAACACATTTTGCTTTATAAACTTGGCTTTTACGAGTACACAGATTTCCCGAGTACCTCCCAATAACAATATAAACAGTTTCCAGAAACTTCCTTCCATAATAAGTTAGCTATTATAGCATTACATTATTATAAGTAGACAGTTTTATCGCTTTAAGACATTATATTTGTTTCATTCCAGGATTTATGTGGTCCATAATTCATATAGAGAGACTCTCAAAGCGTTGGTATTGTTTTCTATTAGCATTAATGGAGAGGTATCTTGAGTGTTAAGTCGTTGCCCTTTGTATTAAAATGCCCTTTGTATTAAGATGCCCTTTGTATTAAGATAAATACATGTGACTGGGGTCTGTATTTAGTACGATTACTTCATCGTCTCATATGCTAATCGTAATATTTAAAACAAAATTTTAATAGTAATTATAATCAGTTAGGAGGACCAGAAACTAGTCCAGCGCTCAAGCCAACTAATGCAGCCCATTGCGTTAATTCCTGAATTAGTATTATTACCAGTACGATAGGAATCAAACCCCCGACATTAGTGTCTTCACTAGCTCAGTGGATAACGATTTCCTTACAAGCGAAGTAAAGACACGGATGTCGGGAGTTCGAATCCGAATAATGCTGGTAGTAGTAATAATAATAATAATAATGCAATTAGAGCAATGGGCCTCATTGTTGGCCTGAGTCGCTGTGCCAGTTTGTGACTCTTCTCATCGATTATTTATTATTTCACCGTCGTGAATTCTAGTAGAGAAATGAAAGACCACACTCTAAATATTTGGTTAATAATGGAAACTATCCAGACGTCTCGAACCTTCTAGGACTCTCCTCTTCGGGGTTCAAGTAAAGAGGACTTTATCGATCATATGAAAATGTGTGATTTTTTTAATAAATATTTTATATTTAATTTTATTTTGGGAGAGTATATACTGTATATATATATATATATATATATATATATATATATATATGGGAATGACCTCAAAATGGTCCCCTGAGTTTTTTATGATACACACAGACAGTGCATGGAACAAGGAACTCTTCTGGGATAATTAAATCCACTATAGTCCGAATAAGTAACGGTAAATGACAAATACCATAGTTTTTCTTTTTCATGATGCTAGCCCGACGCGGGCAACGGGTCACTCGCAAAGAGGTCCCATAAATATAGCTTCCCTCACCAGCTATCTGCAAAGCAGACAGGATCCAGCTTTGGGACATGGATCTAGGGTTTAAAGCAGCCTATCCCTGCTACATTTAGAACCTCAATATATCAAAAGACTCGCTGCCTTCACGTCAGATTGAATACATCAAAGAAAAAGGGGTAACTATTATATTTTTAGCCAAAAACCAAAACTTAAACCTCAACTGGCAGAATTGAGCGTCCACTTTTTAAGGCACACAACATGTCCGTTTCAAGATGGGAATGAACTCAAAATGGTCCCTTGAGTTTTTTATGATACACACAGACAGTGCATGGAACAAGGAACTCTCCTGGGATAATTAAATCCACTATAGTCCGAATAAGTAACGGTAAATGACAAATACCATAGTTTTTCTTTTTCATGATGCTAGCCCGACGTGGGCAACGAGTCACTCGCAAAGAGGCCCCATAAATATAGCTTCCCTCACCAGCTATCTGCAAAGCAGACAGGATCCAGCTTTGGGACATGGATCTAGGGTTTAAAGCAGCCTATCCCTGCTACATTTAGAACCTCAATATAAGCAAAAGACTCGCTGCCTTCACGTCAGATTGAATACATCAAAGAAAAAGGGGTAACTATTATATTTTTAGCCAAAAACCAAAACTTAAACCTCAACTGGCAGAATTGAGCTTCCACTTTTCAAGGCACATAACATGTCCGTTTCAAGATGGGAATGAACTCAAAATGGTCCCCTGACCCTGACTCCGACTATGGTATTTGTCATTTACCATTACTTATTCGGACTATAGTGGATTTAATTATCCCAGAAGAGTTCCTTGTTCCATGCACTGTCTGTGTGTATCATATATATATATAGTATATATATATATTATATATATATATATATATATTATATATATATATGAGGTGTGTTCAAAAAGTTCCCTAACTGGTAATGCTGCGCTCGCATCACATGAGGCGCATACGCGTCATGTGACGTATGTCGTAGTGTGACTCACTCTGTAGTCCAAAGACGGTTAACGCTTGTTGATATCGTATTTTGTTCTCTCGATATTTACTGTTTTGTTAAGTCATTTTGCGTGTTTTGTTGCATTTTGTGCATTTGAATAATGGCTACTGTTGAAGAACAACGTGTGTGCGTAAAATTTTGCGTTAAGCTCGGCAAGACTGCTTCTAAAACCCATGCTATGCTGAACACAGCATTTGCAATGACGCCTTAAGTCAGACAACCACTTTTGAGTGGCACAAGCGCTTTAAGGAATGCCGAACATCGACGGAGGACGATGCGAGGGTGGGACGACCTTCCACTTCAAGAAGTGATGACACTGTTGCTTATGTTCGTGAAATGATTCGAGGGAATCGTAGACTGACAGTCAGGGAAGTCGCAGACGAAATTGACATTTCGATAGGATCATGCCACACGATACTCAAAGAGAATTTGGGGATGCGTCGTGTGTCAGCCAAATTTGTGCCACTATTCTTGACTGCCGAGCAGAAAGAGCAACGTGTTGTTGTGTCTCAAGACCTCCTTCATCGTCACCAGTAACGATGTTTCTCAGAAACATCGTTACGGGTGACGAGACGTGTGTGTTCGGGTATGACTTTGAAACAAAACAGCAGTCATCGCAATGAAAGTGCACGACGTTCCCGAGACCGAAAAAAGCACGGCAAGTCTGATCGAATCTGAAGGCAATGCTGGTCGTTTTTTTTCGATTACTACGGACTCATTCATTACGAATTCTTCCCAAGAGGTCAAAGAGTTAAGCAACAGTTTTTTGGGGAAATACTGAAGCGCGTGCGAGACGCGGTAAGGAGAAAACGGCCTGAAAGTTGGAACGCGGGAACGTGGATGTTGCACCATGACAATGCGCCCGCACACAGAGCGTTGTCAATTCAGCAGTACCTGGCGAAGCACAACGTCGTAGTCGTTTCCCAGCTCCCATATTCTCCAGATCTGTCCCTGACAGACATTTTTTCTTTTCCCCAAACTTGAATTTGCATTGAAAGGTCGAAGATTTCAAAGTGTAGAAGAAATTATTCAAAATGCAACAAACGAACTGAAGGCGGTCAGGAATACTGCCAACCACGAATGCTTTCAAAGGTGGAAACGGCGTTGGGAGCGATGTACAGCTGCACAAGGAGACTACTTTGAAGACGATAACATCAATTAGATCGTAAGTGTTACTAGAAAGTTTTTGTAGGATCAGTCCGGAAACGTTTTGAACACACCTCGTGTGTGTGTGTGTGTGTGTGTGTGTGTGTGTGTGTGTGTGTATATATATATATATATATATATATTATATATATATATGTGTGTGTGTGTGTATGATGCAAACCCACAAGGAAAAAGAAAAATGATTCCAAGGTATCATCCATTCATTTCACGTGTCTAATTGTGAAATTCATCTCATATATATATATATATTATATATAATATATATATATATATATGAAAATGAAAAGGTTTATTGGCAGACTATAGTCCATATGACAAATATTAATAATACAATGACCGTTCAAATACTAAGGATAGAAATATATGCAATTGATTAGAAATAATACAGTAATGTCGAAGTGGAGCTACAAACAGACGTTTTCGTACCATGAATTCCATGGCTTAGAAGACAAACAGCTGGACTCATGGATTGCTTGGATAATCGGGTTGGTTGATTTTTTAATGCTTTGCATTAGACTGTATTGATAGCACGTCTTGTTACCTCCGGGAAGCTTGGGACATTGCGGGTAGCAAACATTTGCGAAGCTGAGCATCTCGGGGGTAATTTATGTAAGAATCTAAAGGACTTGTACAGCAAATTTAGGGTTATATATATAGCAGGAATATAAAGACAACAGACACAACTTTCAACATTTATTGGTCAAACGTTTCGGTCCGCTCCGGGGGCATCTTCACCAGAACTTTTCCACCAGCACGAGGGAATGGCAATGGGTTCTCCCCTTGGTTCGTCTTTTGCTAATAGTTTTCTTTGCTTTCACGAGGAGAATTGGCTGAGAAATTGTCCACCTGACTTTAAGCCTATTTTGTTCAAACGTTATGTAGACGACTGTGTTGTCATTTTTAAGCATAAAGACCATGCCCCTTTGTTTTTAAATTACATTAATACTAAGCATCCTAGTATTAAATTCTCTATGGAAGTAGAAGAACACAATAAAATTTCGTTTCTTGATGTTACCGTAAATAAACATAGTACAGGATTCTCAACACAAGTATATAGAAAACCAACTACCATCCAACTCGGTACCCATTTTTTCAGTAATATCCCACTTAGTTTTAAATTAGCTATTATTAAAAGTCGTATTTTTAGAGCCTATCACCTCTGTTCAAGTTGGTCTTCATTTAACTTAGAAATTCAGTATCTTAAGAGTTCTTTAACTGTAATTTTTATTGCATTTCAACTAGCGAGGCATTAATTTCAAAAATTTTAAGTAACCTATATTTGCCTAAAATAATTCAGCCCACGGTTTCGAAACAGAAGGTTTATCTTAAGCTTCCTTTTTTTAGACCAACTAACTTTTAAACTTAATAAAGATGTCCACTCTATTTTGGGCAGACACTTCCTTCAGTGCGATGTTATAATTAGTAATTCCAATCCTAATTCATTGCAATCTTTTTCTCGCCATAAAGATCACCTCCCCGTGCTTTTGAGATCCTTCGTAATTTATTTATGTACATATGCGACCTGCCAAAGTCGCTATGTAGGGCAGACTGCCCTGCAGTTAAAACTTAGGATTTCGAAGCATTTGGGTCTTTCTTATCGAACTTCTCGCCCTTTCCACTCCTGAATCCTCCGCTATTCAGCATCATTCAGAAACCCATGACCACTCGTGCCCCCAGGACTCCTTTACGATTTTGTCGTCTGCTTCTAAGTCACTTGATCTCAAAATTTTAGAATCCCTCTTTAACAGAAAATTAAATCCAGAATTAAATGACAGCCTTTCCTCGATAAAATTACATACTTTATAATAACCAACCAGCCAACATCTTTTTCAACACAACTAACTCATCAATTTAGATTCAGACTCCTTTCCCTTTTCTCCAGTTATCGTTTGCAACTCCACCACTCAGGTTGGTCCTTTTAATTTTAGTTTATTCTAGTGTTTACTTTTAATGGGTTTGACTTTTTATTATTTTATTGTCTTTTTTTTTAAATTTAAACTCTTTTGCTTATTCTATAAAAGGTTTTACATTATTTTCTGTAAAAAAAATTTTACTTAGGTTTCTATAGTTATATATTATTGATTTTTTTTTCTCTAATTTTGATGTTCTTTCATTTAGTAACTGAAGATGGCCCCGGAGCGGACCGAAACATTTCACCAATAAATGTTGAGAGTCGTGTCCCTAGTCTTTATATTCCTGCTGAGGATAAGATTCCTGAAGAACTCTTCTATCGTTACTATATATAATATATATATATATATATTAGTGATGTAGGTCACATCCGCATCCGCATCCGCGGAACATCCGCACATTTTCTCGCATCCGCACTTTGGACTGCGGATGTCGTGCGGATGTGGACCGTTGAGATAAAATGTCATTAATAAGCGGAAATTATCAAATTCTACTATATTAATAGAACTAGTTCATTGTGCGCAAAAGTGATGCAAGCGACAAGACGAGAGGCTGTTCTTGTATGAAGTTACTCTCTTGCAACCTACTTAGATCCACGTTACAAAGCTAAGTTATTTTCACCTAGTACATTAGAACGAGTTAAATCATCACTTGGCAAAGCAGTTGAAGAGCTTCAATCTCTTGAATCTGTCGCTTCGCCACCCACCAAAAGAATAAAAGTTTCAGTGACAGAACAAACACCTTCAACGAGCAAATCTATCACAGAATCTGTCTCTCAGTTTCTTGAGTCAAGCAGCAATGACGAGACCTACGCGATGTCAAAAGATGTAGTAAAAATGATCGAGAGCTATCACCAAGAAAAACGCCTGGCTGCATGTGACAATCCTATTAGTTGGTGGAAAAATACGCAGAATATCTATCCATACTTGAGTAAACTTGCAAGGAAACATTTAGCCTGTCCTCCAACAAACGTACCAAGCGAGAGATTATTTAGCAGTGCTGGATTAATATATGATGAAAAGAGAAACAGACTGGCAGCAGAAAAGGCAGAAAAATTAATGTTCCTTAAGCATAACCTTCCTATAATTAAGTTTGAACATTAAGTTTGAGTTGGGTTCACGTCCCGCATCCTGGTAACACAATTATGGTTTCTAATTGTGGCTGAAACTCGACAAAATATAACGAATTTATTTGCAGACGAATTCACTAATTGATTTCTATATTAGTTAGATGCTTCATATTATTTTATATGTTCAGAGAAAAGTACAGCAATTATTGTACAATTAATCAATTATACTACATTATAGCTACAGCTCTCTCTATATAATAACTTATTATATACGTTAAACACAACAAATCTCGAATATATCCTAAAAAATAACGAAAATGTAGACATCCGCATCCGCGGATGTTGAAATCAAACATCCTCATCCGCATTCGCGGATGTGAAGAAAATGACATCCGCTACATCACTAATATATATATATACTGTATATATTTATATATACACACACACACGCAACTCATTGGAAATTGCATAAATCATTGTAAACTAATAACTTAACCGTTTTCTTTCTTTTTCTTTTTCATTACCTTCTGTATTTTGCATCCGGGGTGCTTCTGCCTTCTCACCCTAATTCGTTGGGAAACGAGATTTTGATAAAAAAGTCAACCTTTCAAATGTTCCGTGCGATGATTCCTCAGTTCACAAGGTCAAGCATGTTGCCCTTCTCCTTAGGAATTATATAAATATATACACACATATATATATATATATATATATATATATATATATATATATATATATATATATTAGTGATGTAGTGGATGTCATTTTTTTCACATCCGCGGATGCGGATGCGGATGCGGATGTTTGATTTCAACATCCGCGGATGCGGATGTGGATGTCTACATTTTCGTTATTTTTTAGGATATATTCGAGATTTGTTGTGTTTAACGTATATAATAAGTTATTATATAGAGAGAGCTGTAGCTATAATGTAGTATAATTGATTAATTGTACAATAATTGCTGTACTTTTCTCTGAACATATAAAATAATATGAAGCATCTAACTAATATAGAAATCAATTAGTGAATTCGTCTGCAAATAAATTCGTTATATTTTGTTGAGTTTCAGCCACAATTAGAAACCATAATTGTGTTACCAGGATGCGGGACGTGAACCCAACTCAAATGCACCCCACCGACCTCTTTCCCCAACCTCCACCCTTATAGAAAGAGATCTTTAATTAGCTTCATAACTATTTATATTAAGTTTAAAGTTTTATTAGGCATATTTATAAATGAGTAATTAAAATAAAGTAAACTAAGATGTTCATCGTTTAATTTTCAAACTTAATTATAGGAAGGTTATGCTTAAGGAACATTAATTTTTCTGCCTTTTCTGCTGCCAGTCTGTTTCTCTTTTCATCATATATTAATCCAGCACTGCTAAATAATCTCTCGCTTGGTACGCTTGTTGGAGGACGTGCTAAATGTTTCCTTGCAAGTTTACTCAAGTATGGATAGATATTCTGCGTATTTTTCCACCAACTAATAGGATTGTCACATGCAGCCAGGCGTTTTTCTTGGTGATAGCTCTCGATCATTTTTACTACATCTTTTGACATCGCGTAGGTCTCGTCATTGCTGCTTGACTCAAGAAACTGAGAGAGAGATTCTGTGATAGATTTGCTTGTTGAAGGTGTTGGTTCTGTCACTGAAACTTTTATTCTTTTGGTGGGTGGCGAAGCGACAGATTCAAGAGATTGAAGCTCTTCAACTGCTTTGCCAAGTGATGATTTAACTCGTTCTAATGTACTAGGTGAAAATAACTTAGCTTTGTAACGTGGATCTAAGTAGGTTGCAAGAGAGTAACTTCATACAAGAACAGCCTCTCGTCTTGTCGCTTGCATCACTTTTGCGCACAATGAACTAGTTCTATTATATAGTAGAATTTGATAATTTCGCTTATTAATGACGTTTTATCTCAACGGTCCACATCCGCACGGCATCCGCAGTCCAAAGTGCGGATGCGGGTGCGGATGCGGATGCGAGAAAATGTGCGGATGTTCCGCGGATGCGGATGCGGATGTGACCTACATCACTAATATATATATATATTTTTTTTTTTTCCCATAGAAGAAGAAGAGTGTCAAAATCAAGGTCCGGGATTTTCGAGATGCCTAAACACTCTGCGTTTGGAAGGTCATAGAAGGAAAGATGGAGTGAGGAAGATTATTCCAGAGTTGACCGGTTGAATAGATAAAAGACTGAAAATACCGATTAACCCTTGCATTAGAGAGTTGGACGGAAAAGGAATGAGAAAGTGTAGAAAGTCTGGTACTGCGTGCTCTCCTTAAAGGAGGAGGCATGCAGTTAGAGAGTTCAGAGGAGCAATGTCCATTATAATAGCGATAGTAAAGAGAGAGTAAGGGAACATTGCGGCGAAGAGAAAGAGATTGAAGACAATCAGTAAGAGGCGGGGAATTGATGAAACGAAAAGCTTTTGATTCCACCCTGTTAAGTACGGCTGTGTGGGTTGAATACCCTACACATGAGAAGCATACTCCATACAGGAACGAACAAGACCCCTGTACAGAGACAGCAACTGAGTGGGGGTGAAGAAACCGCGGAGGCAGTACAAGACACGTAGCCTCTTAGAAGCTGTTTTAGAAAGAAAGTATATGTGATGTTTCCGGGAAAGATCACGAGGAAAGGAAACGCCAAGACTGTTAAGAGAAGAGGAAGGATTGAGTTGTGTTGTTAAAGGTAAGGGAATAGTCGCGTGGAAGATTGTGATGAGTAGACATATAGAGGAACTGAGTTTTTGAGGCATTGAAAGCCACAAGGTTTTCTCTGCCCCAATCAGATATAGCAGAAAGATTAGAGGTCAGGTGCTCCATAGCCGCCCCACGCGAATCATGGGGTGACTGTTGAGAGGGACGCTTTGGAAAGCGGGTGGGGAAGTGAAGAGTGGAATCATCGGCATAGGAGTGAATAGGACAGGAAGTGCGAATTAAAAATTCATTAATAAATAAAAGGTAAAGAGAGGGTGACAGGATAGAACCCTGAGGTGTTCACTATTAATAGCTTTAGGAGAAGAACAGTGGCCATCTACAACTGCAGCTATAGATCGGTCAGAAAGGAAATTAGAGATGAAGGCACAGATAGAAGGATAGAAACCGAAGGAGGGCAGTTTGAAAATTAAAGATTTGTGCCAGACTCCATCAAAATCTTATATGTCTAGCGCAATAGCAAAAGTTCCACCGAAATCCCGAATGAGGATGACCAAGAGTGAGAGAGATATGCAAGAAGATCGCCAGTAGAGCGTCCCATGCGGAACCCATACTGACGATCTGAAAGATGATTGTGAGAAGAAAAGTGTTTAAGAAGCTTCCTATTAAAGATAGATTCAAAAACTTTGGAAAGACAAGAAATCAAAGCAATTATACAATAATTGAAGGGTTGAGAGCGGTCACCCTTGTTTTTGGGGGACAGGCTGAATGAAAGCGAACTTCCAGCAGGATGGAAAAGTACCAGATGAGAGACAAAGACGAAAGAGTTTGCCTAGCAGGGTGTCAGCACAGAAGCAGAGTTCTTAAGAACAACAGGAATAACGCCTTCCTAGAGTTGAGCCCAGATAGGGTAGAAAAAAACATCTTTAGAAGAGATTCTAAATTAAGACATAATAAAGTCAGAGGGAGGAGGAGATGGAGGAACAGCACTGGAATCGTCCTGGGTTGAATTGTAAGCGAAAGTTTGAGCAAAGAGTTCAGCTTTGTCAGGAGAAGAGATGGCAACTGTGCCGTCGGAATGGAAAAGAGGAGGGAAAGAAGAGGAAGTAAAGTTGTTGTTGAGGTTCTTAGCTAGATGTCAGAAAGTGCGATAAGAATTAGAATTGGATAGATTTTCACATTTTTGTCGGATGAAGGAATTTTTGGTGAGTCGAAGAACAGATTTTGCACGATTCCGGCCAGAAATATAAGCTGAGTGAGAGTCAGGAGTTGGATGGCGACGGTACCTTCTGAAAGCCTCCTCTCTGTTGCGAATAGCATTAGAACAAGTGAAATTAAACCAAGATTTTTTTTGCATTAGTAGTTGGAATAGAATATGGAATGTACACCTCCATGCCCGAGAGAATCACCTCGGTGATGCGCTCAGCACACCCAGAAGGGCCCCGGCCACGGAAGCAGTAATCACTCAATGGGAAATCACAGAAGTACTTCCCAAGGTCCTCCCAATCAGCGGCGCTGAAGTGCCAAAGGCGCCTACTCTTGGGAGGATCCAAAGGCCGAATTGGAGCGATAGGACAGGAAACAGATACAGTATAAGATTGTGATCGGAGGAGTTCAACGGAGGAAAAAGTTTCATAGAGTAAGAAGAATATATATATATATATATATATATAATATATATATATATATATATATATAAAACCTTGGTTTTGCTTCTGCCGGATTTGTTCATTCTGACGAAGGTCAAGCTTGTCACTTCACCTTAGACCTAAGTTTAACGTGGAATCCGTACCCCCCATCAGCAGCCCAGCGTCTTAACAAACTACCCAGGGTACCCATTTATCTACCAACTAATTTTTTTTATTGTGTGAAAGGATGAACACCTGGGTTTAGCTGCGCGCCGGCTGCCGTCAACGGGTCTCGATCCTGGACGATGGATTCGTCGTCAGCAATGCTAACCACTACACCACAGAGGCGTGTGTGTGTGTGTGTGTGTGTGTGTGTCAGGCATTTCGCGTAATACCTGTGACCCTTAAACATAGGTAATATGCATTACTAACTTAAAATAACGAACCTAATCTAACCTAACCTTCACGAAGTCGTTAATCGCTTAATCGAATTATCGAAAATGCCTGAAACTTTTAGGGATTACGTGAAATGACTGGTTTTACACACATTGACTGAACATATATTTTTTATATTTATATATATATATATATATATATGAAAATAAAAATGGAAGTGAAAAAGTTTATTGGCAGACCCATGGTCCATATGACAAATATTAATAATACGAACTGACAATAGAATACAATGAAAATCCAAAATGGATAGAAATACAATTAATGAGAAATAGCACAATAATATATAAATAGTATATATATATATATATGTGTGTGTGTGTGTGTGTGTGTGTGTGTGGTGTATATATATATATATATATATATATATGTTATAATGTTTCAGACCAACAAAGACCCTATGATCCACTCATGGCTGGTCTACCTAACTGTTCGTAATTGCGTATTGTGCATGTCCTCCATGGTGGCGGAGGAGACCTACAATTTTACGTGGGTTCCAAACCACAAAGAACATAGAACATATGAAATTTTTATAGTGGGCACACTAGGGGCCACTTCGACCCATCGAGGTGGCTCCACTATATAAAAACTGCCTGTACATTGGCAACAACCGATTTTTACAAAACTAAATAATTCTGAATTTAAAACTAATTAATTATCAATTTAAAACTAAAGATAGAATCTCTGGATCCAGAGGATCAAGTCAAAATAGACTACTATTCACAAATATGTTACACTCTATATCTATTTATAACCGACATGCAAATATATCAGATCCAAAGAATCCAGTCAATTTCATTACGGTATCCATCAATACTAGTACCTTGCCAACCAAAAATAAGTCACGGTCCATATCAATTGCCGACCAAGTCACAATTTACAACCATATACATTACAATATATATAATTAGAAGGAAAAGTGTAGGTGTGGCTGTAAAGACTGTACAGTAATGTAGAAATGTGTGTGCACCCATTAGGGGTCTCCCATTTAAAGGTGTTTGTGGGGCAAGTGAAGATCATGAGTTTCTCAATACCTCACAGTACTATGGGGGGCACCGCTCGGCAGAGGAATCTCTTTGAATGGGGTGTGTAAGGACAGAGAGTATCCCCTAACCCAAGATGCTGCCTCCCTATATCCCACAACACTGGTAAAACTGTTTTCTTAAATTTGTTCTACATCTTGACTTAAATAATTTCATAATATGACCTCTAGTCTGGTTATTATGATCTTTAATGAAAAGAGAATCAAAATCTATCTTATCCAACCCTTAATTTTACTACCTTAAACTATACCCAATCTATCAACATATACGTCTAATCGATTTTTAAACATGTTTATAGACGTGCTACTAATTACTTCTACCGGCAAACTATTCCAGCTATTTACTATTCTATGCGTAAAAAAGTTTTTGGCAACTGCTGTCTCGAACCTTCTACTTGTCAACTTACACCCGTTATTTGTAGTCCTATTATATTGAGATATTTCGTAAAAGCTATCTCTGTCTACGTTATCGAACCCATTCATAATTTTGAAAACCTGGATTAGATCACCCCTTAGCCTCCTGGTCTCGAGTGTAGTCAATTTTAACTCTTTAAGTCTATCCTCGTACGACTTTGACCTAAGCGACGGAATCATCTTAGTTGCTCGTGTTTGAACTCTTTCGATTTTGTCTATATCTTGGCGCATATGCGGATGCTAAAACTGGATCGCGAACTCCAAATGGGGTCTAACTAATGATTTATAAAGAGGAACTATAATATCGCGCGGTTTGTACTCAAAATTCCGAGCTATATAACCTAACACTTTGTTCGCTTTATTGACCGCTGCTGTACTTTGTTTCGCTACTTTTAAATCACCAGTGACTATAACTCCTAAATCTTTTTCCTGCTCTATTTCTAACTAAGTTATGCAATTTTAAGTGTTCGACTATACGATCCCTAATTATTGATTCCAGTAGCTTACCTACAACAGACGTTAAACGTGATTGGCCTATAATTTCCCGCCGTACCTTTATCGCCTTTCTTAAAGCTCGGTGTTACGTTTGCAAACTTGAAATTATCTGGTACGCACCCCTCAGAAATAGAGGCATTAAAAATCGTTGTTAGCGGTACAACAATGCTATCTTTTAATTCTTTTAGTTGTATGGGATATATGGAATCTGGCCCCGGTGATTTACGCGTTTTCATTTTATTAATATAGCGCATTACCTCCCCTTCACTAACCACAATATTATCCAAGTATTACCATTATCAAAAGGTATTATGTCTATGACCATAGGGATATTCGTTACATCTTCTATAGTAAAAACTGACAAAAAAAATTCGTGTAGCATGGTAGCCATTTCCTTGTTTTCAGAAAATAGATCTCAGTTAACATTTTTCAACGCCCCCCAAGATACTTTTTACTGGATTTCTATTGTTGACGTATTGAAAGAATCGCTTGGGGTTTTCTTTACCGTCACGAGCTATGGACATTTCAAATTCGTGCTTGGACTTTTTTATTACACTTAACGCTTCACGACTTAGAGATATGTAGTTGTTTCGTAACCACAAATTGTCTTTATCGCACTTATGTAGCCTATAAGCCCTATCTCACTCTTTATAATGTCTCCTACTCTAGAAGTAAACCACAAGGGCTTGTTATTTACTTTTGCACGCTTAATTTTGAACGGTACACATTCCTCATTTATAGTCGTAAATACTGTTTCAAACGAGTCCCACATTAGTTTTGCGTTGGAGTTCCCCATTACGTTTTCCCAATTGAGGCGTGACAATTTATTTCGAAATTTACAAAAGTCTCCGTGCTGGAAGTTGGGAATTTTAGTCGAGTTAGCTGGTTTCGAGTGACTTACTGAGAGGACAAACTCTACCGTATTATGATTGCTATTGCTTAACGGTTCTATTACTTGAAGATCAGTAATTAGCCTATCATCCGTAGTTATTACTAAATCTAAAATACTGTCCAACCTTGTAGGTTCCCCAACCTTTTGAATAAGAAAGCTATCCTCGAGAAAATTAACTAAACGATTACCTTCCGCGTCTCCCTGCATTGCATCGTAATTCACGTTGGCGCAATTAAAGTCACCCATAACTAAAGTCTGCTCACTACCTATTATTCTCTTTAGTTCACGATATAGCGCTTCGTCCGTATCAGCTGTTTGATTAGGGGGCCTATATATAACCGCAACAACAAGTTTGAAATCGTTCAATTTAAATTCTGCTACAGTCGAATCTATTGGTTCTGGAATTGTGTGCTTTACTTCTATAACGTTCGCAATATTATCTTTGATATGCAACATAACACCGCCTCCTCGCATACCTATTCTGTTTTTAACAAAAAGTCTATAACCTCTAATTTGATACTCCACTACAAAGTCACGTGTTTCAGTGCTAAGCCAAAATTCATTTATCGCAATTAAATCATAGTCTTTACAAGCAATTAAAGAAAAAACTTCGTTTCTTTTATTTCGTAAGCTACGAGCATTTAAGGATGGAACCTTCAAATTGTTTGTAATTGCGACACCTTCGAGAGCGCAGGAGAAATTTGTAGAATTTACGCTGGGACCGTTCGAGTTACGGCAGCCTGAAAAGAAGAGACAGTATTATGAAATAGTCTTCCTAAACGCGCAGCTCCAACGTCATTAAGATGAAGTCCATCTCCGAGGAACAAGTCCCTCCTGTCGTAGAAACTGTTCCAAAAATTCGCAAAATGCACTCCTTCCTGTTGGCAAAGAGATTTTAGGTTATTGTTAATATAGGTCGCCTTGCTGTAGCAATCGCTACGTTGGATAATTCGAGGAAGTATACCTGTTAAAACAATCTTATTAGTTTTTTCCTTTAATCTCGCTAGTAAGTCCGAGTACCTAGCCAGCAGTTCTTCCGATCTAGAATTTAAAACGTTATTAGTACCGACATGACTAACATACGTTGTGTCCTCGGCAGGACCGTCTCTAAAATGGTGAACACTATTAGTTAAATCCTCCACCCTTGCACGAGGGTAGCAGTAACGGCGCCTACGACGAGGGTTTCTCCCACAGAATTCCTCGAGCTGCCCTCGAACAATGGAATCGCCAACGAGTCGTATTTCCGTTTCATCAGCATCTTCGAAACCTAAAACAGAAAACTTATTGTTTGTTATTACTGGTAGACATGTCTTAGGTTTTCTCAATGGTGTTCCATTAAGCACTCCAACGTTCTAACTCGTTCCTCAGGACTTCCATGCTTGAGCATTACCTGCATACTAACTGTTCACTATTATTAGCCATTGTAAACGCGTAAGCGGCAAATTTCCCTTCACTGCGACTGCAAGCACTTGCCGGGGGTGCCATGCTTTTAATTAGTTACCCCCAAAAAAAAACGACCTTGTGGAAATTAATAAATTCCAACGTAGGTCTACCGCGTGCTTATTGTGCCGTCACCTGAGCAAACCCGAAAAAATGTTCTTGAAACGCAGAAACAGGTTCTTGTAACACAAATTTATACTAAATGAATATATAATTAAGCTATCGACGAAAGATCTGTAAAAGAAAGAGTATTAATAATACTTATCTTTTCGCGATTCGACCGACTTTTTTCCTTTTCTCCCACGATGTGTGACCACAGTCTACTTGATCTCCCGAAAGAAGGGAAAATGAACCTTATGACTCCTCGTTTTCTGATAGATTTGAAAAACAAACAAGGCAAGCCACGTGCACTAGCCTTGGTTTAATCAAATAATATAGTACTGAATAAAGTCAATAGATGAAATATATTTTTTAATGAATGGTTAGTAACACGAAGTAATTTAGTTAAGAATGCACCAAACAATTTTTTTCTGAAGACACCTCAACGAAAATCACTTATTCAATTCATAACACTGGACACTCGATAAAACACGACTATTCACAAGGAAAGACTGATCACATATATATATATGTTTATATCTATATATGTGTGCTTATATATATATATATATATGTGTGTGTATATATATATATATATATATATATATATATATATATATATATATATATATATAGATATATATTTGTGTATATATATATATGTGTGTATATTAGTGATCTAGCGGATGTCATTTTTTTCACATCCGCGGATGCGGATGCGGATGTTTGATTTCAACATCCGCGGATGCGGATGTGGATGTCTACATTTTCGTTATTTTTTAGGATATATTCGAGATTTGTTGTGTTTAACGTATATAATAAGTTATTATATAGAGAGAGCTGTAGCTATAATGTAGTATAATTGATTAATTGTACAATAATTGCTGTACTTTTCTCTGAACATATAAAATAATATGAAGCATCTAACTAATATAGAAATCAATTAGTGAATTCGTCTGCAAATAAATTCGTTATATTTTGTTGAGTTTCAGCCACAATTAGAAACCATAATTGTGTTACCAGGATGCGGGACGTGAACCCAACTCAAATGCACCCCACCGACCTCTTTCCCCAACCTCCACCCTTATAGAAAGAGATCTTTAATTAGCTTCATAACTATTTATATTAAGTTTAAAGTTTTATTAGGCATATTTATAAATGAGTAATTAAAATAAAGTAAACTAAGATGTTCATCGTTTAATTTTCAAACTTAATTATAGGAAGGTTATGCTTAAGGAACATTAATTTTTCTGCCTTTTCTGCTGCCAGTCTGTTTCTCTTTTCATCATATATTAATCCAGCACTGCTAAATAATCTCTCGCTTGGTACGTTTGTTGGAGGACAGGCTAAATGTTTCCTTGCAAGTTTACTCAAGTATGGATAGATATTCTGCGTATTTTTCCACCAACTAATAGGATTGTCACATGCAGCCAGGCGTTTTTCTTGGTGATAGCTCTCGATCATTTTTACTACATCTTTTGACATCGCGTAGGTCTCGTCATTGCTGCTTGACTCAAGAAACTGAGAGACAGATTCTGTGATAGATTTGCTTGTTGAAGGTGTTTGTTCTGTCACTGAAACTTTTATTCTTTTGGTGGGTGGCGAAGCGACAGATTCAAGAGATTGAAGCTCTTCAACTGCTTTGTAACGTGGATCTAAGTAGGTTGCAAGAGAGTAACTTCATACAAGAACAGCCTCTCGTCTTGTCGCTTGCATCACTTTTGCGCACAATGAACTAGTTCTATTAATATAGTAGAATTTGATAATTTCCGCTTATTAATGACGTTTTATCTCAACGGTCCACATCCGCACGACATCCGCAGTCCAAAGTGCGGATGCGGATGCGGATGCGGATGCGGATGCGGATGTGACCTACATCACTAGTGTATATATATATATATATTTGTGTGTATATATATATATATATATATATATATATATATATAATACAGGGCGTCCCAAAAAAATGTATACACACTTTAACAGCTGATAGCTCAATTGATGTTTCTTTCTTTCCAAGTTAAACCCATTAGAATTAATAATGGCAGTCAGACTAAGCTTTGAACAAAGGAAATTCATTCTAAAATGCTACTGGAAGTGTGAAAACGCAGTTGAAGTGCAAAGACAGTTTAGGAGGGAGTTTCAAACAGATCCACCAACGCGACTTACCATCACTCGAATTAGAGATAAGTTTGAAGCCGATGGAACTGTTCAGAATGTCCACAAGAAGCGTTCCGGAAGACCACGGACATCGACAAGCCCCACAAAGCAAGAAAGAGTACTGGAAACGTATCACCAAAGTCCAAGAAAATCTGTGCGGCAAGCGAGTCGTGAGGTAGGAATTTCAGAATCGTCTGTCCAACGCATTTTGAAGCGCTGTCAATGGAAAAGTTACATTCCAAGATTAGTCCATGCTATTAATGAAGATGATCCGGACCGAAGAGTGGAGTATTGCGAGTGGTACTTGGCACGATGTGGATGTGGATTGGACGAAGGGGTTTCGTAGAATACCCTCCGCGTTCACCAGACCTCACACCACTAGACTTTTTTTTATGGGGATACTTAAAAGACAAAGTCTACGCTATAGAACCTGCAACAGTCGCTGAATTTAGAGCAGCCATTGAACGAGAATGCACACAAATACCAAACGAAATGTTTCGTGATGTTTGCGATTCCATTGCTTCGCGTTATCAGCAGTGCCTGGACCAGAACGGACGTCAGTTTGAAAACAGGCGTTGACAAAACAATTAAATAATGTCTGTAGATTCTATTACATTTTGAAAATGAAATGTATTTTAATAAACACTGCCATTATAATTATTTAAAGTGTGTATACATTTTTTTGGGACGCCCTGTATGTATATATATATATGAAAAATTATTTCACGAAAGTGACACGTGAAAAATATTTATGATGAATAAAACCTGAGGATGTCATTAGACGAAAGCGCTTGAGCACCCCTTTGTGTTTCTTTTCCCTTCGTGGTTTTATTCATCGTATAAATATATATTATATATATATATATATATATATATATATATGTGTATATATATATATATATATATATATATATATATATATATATATATATATATATATAATATATATGTGTATATATATATATATATATATATATATATATATATATATATATGTGTATATATATATATATATATATGTGATCAGTCTTTCCTTGTGAACAGAGGTGTTTTATCGAGTGTCCAGTGTTATCAATTGAATAAGTGGTTTTCGTTGAAGTGTTTTAAAAAAAAATAGTGTTTGGTGCATTCTTAACTAAATTACTTCGTGCTACTAATCATTCATTAACGAATATATTTCATCTATTGACTAGTCAGTACAATCTCAAAGTTTGCGGATAACAAGCTGGGTGGTAGGGCGATTAATGACGAAGATAGAGGTAAAATCCAGGAAGATCTGAATAAAATCGTTGATTGGTTAGTCACATGACAAATGAGATTTAACGTTGATAAGTGCAAAATTTTGCATATAGGTTCGCGTAACGGTAATTTTGCGTATATTATGTCAGGGAAAGATTTAACAAGCGTAGAGCAGGAAAAAGATTTAGGAGTTATAGTCACTGGTGATTTAAAAGTAGCGAAACAAAGTACAGCAGCGGTCAATAAGGCGAACAAAGTGTTAGGTTTTATAGCTCGAAATTTTGAGCATAAATCGCGCGATATTATAGTTCCTCTTTATAAATCATTAGTTAGGCCCCATTTGGAGTACGCGGTCCAATTTTGGAATCCGCATATGCGCAAAGATATAGACAAAATCGAAAGAGTTCAATGACGAGCAACTAAGATGATTCCGTCGCTTAGGGGAAAGTCGTACGAGGATAGGCTTAAGGAGTTAAAATTGACTACACTCGAGACGGAGGCTAAGGGGTGATCTAATCCAGGTTTTCAAAATTTTGAATGGGTTCGATAACGTAGATAGAGATAGCTTTTTCGAAATATCTCAATATAATAGGACTAGAAATAACGGGTGTAAGTTGACAAGTAGAAGGTTCAAGACAACAGTTGCCAAAAACCTTTTTACGCATAGAATAGTAAATAGCTGGAATAGTTTGCCGGTAGAAGTAATTAGTAGCTCGTCTATAAACATGTTTAAAAATCGATTAGATGCATATGTTGATAGATTGGGTATAGTTTAAGGTAGTAAAATTAAGGCTTTGTGGTGATAGATCCCACAGCTCAACACAAGTGTTGTGGGATATAGGGAGGCAGCATCTTGGGTTAGGGAATACTCTCTGTCCTTACACACCCCATTTAAAGAGATTCCTCTTCCGAGCGGTGCCCTCCATAGTACTGTGAGGTATTGAAAAACTCATGATCTTCACTTGCCCCACAAACACCTTGAAATGGGATTCTATCTTTAGTTTTAAATCCATAATTAATTAGTTTTAAATTCATAATTATTTAGTTTTGTAAAAATTGGTCGTTGCCAATGTACAGGCAGTTTTTACATAAATTTCTTATTTTCTTGTGGTTCGGAACCCACGTAAAATTGTAGGTCCCCTCCGCCACCACGGAGGACATACCCAATACACAATTACGAACACAGTTAGGTAGACCAGCCACGAGTGGATCCTAAGGTCTTTGTTGGTCTGAAACATTATAACATTATAAATTATAACATATATATATATATACATATATATACACACACATATATATATATATATGTATGTGTGTATATATATATATACCTTACCTTACCTTATGTTGTTTCGTGCGTTGGTCTCTCTTCACACGGAGGTCAAGCTGGTGGCCCCGCCTCTAGGTCTGGCCCGGTGGAGGAGCGAGTTGCTTTCTTGCGCTCTCCACCGTACATAGCCAGGCACGCCCAGCTCATCTGGTACTGTCCTGAGCCAGGTATCCAGTCTTTTCTTGAAGACTTCAACTTTGACCCCCGTTACGTTTCTGAGGTCCTTAGGAAGCTGGTTGAAAAGTCTTGGCCCCCTGACAACCAAACTATTTTCCTTCAGGGTGAGGATGTCCCTTGTCGGGCCTTAATTTGGGAACACACATTCTGCCTTTCCTATTTTCCAGTGTTGTTTGAATGGTAATTGGGTTTAGTTTTAGGTTTGGTGCCAGTTTTTCGATCATTTTTCATATGTAGATTATGATGTACCCTCTCTCTTCTTTCCAGTGAGTAAGATTTAGTTACGTAGTCTTTCCCAGTAGTTGAGTCTTTGCAGCCATCAATCTTGGCTGTGAAATGCTTTGCGTTTCTTCTAGTTTATTAGTTTCTTCCATTTATATGGGGACGTCAAACTGAGCTGTATTCAAGTTTTTTGTATAATCAGTGTTTTAGCAGGGGAATCATACTGTCCTGTCCGTCCCTTCTCTACGCGTTCTTAGAACCTGTTCGGCGACTCTTTTTGCTTTATTTATCGCTATCTGATTTTGTGTTTCGAATTTCGCTTCATCTGGTCATATTATGACCGAGATCAATCGCTTTCATGCTTCTCGAATTCCTGTCTATCTCGAGCATAATATGCAGTCTGTTAAGTTCTTCTTTCTACCATATCTCAAGAGCTGAAATTTCTCGGCGTTGATTGACATGTGTTGTCTTCTGACCATTGGTATATTTTGTTCGTGACCGTCTGCAAGGCCTCCACGTCATATACATCGCTGATTTTTCTGCTGATCTTTGTATCGTCTGCAAAGGATGTTACTATACTATTGCTGTTACTCCGCGTCTATGTATGTTAGCATGATAATGACAGGAGTGGGGCCAGTACTGTCCCTTGTGGTACTGAGCTGCGTACTCTTCCGATCTGATGATGATATACCTTGAATTTTGACGACTGCAGACGATCACTAAGGAAGTTGTAGATCCATTTTCCCACTTTGCCTTTATTCCCATGTCTTTAATTTATGTGCTATATATCATGGTCACATTTATCGAAAGCTTTAGCAAAATCTGTGTATATAACATCGTAGTTGTCAATGCTTCCAATGCATCTAGGATATTGTAGTGCTCTATTAGTTGTGATAGGCAGATCTACCTGATCGGAAATCCATGCTGATTTTCGTTGATCTTTCCCGTCTCTCAGGAAATCATAAATTTCTCTCTAACTATTCTTTCAAATACTTTGGTGAGGTGGGACGTCAATGACACTAGTCTATAGTTCTTTGCTTGAGATCTGTCCCTTCCTTTATATATAGGGACAATGTTTGCTCTTTTCAACATGCTCGGTATTTTCTCAGTGTCTAGGGATCTTCTCCGTATCCAGTATAAAGGTGTAGCTATTTCATTTTTACAGTTTTTAATCAATAATGCGTTCCAATTGTCCGGACCTGCAGCTGAATGTAGTTTCATTTGTCCTATAGCTCTCGCTACATCTTCTGGTGTAAAATCAAAGTCTATTATATACTCTCCTTGCAATTCCTCTTCAAAGAATGCATTTATATCAGGTATCGCTTTGTCACTTTTTGGGGTACTGAAAACTGATTCATATTGAGCTCTCAATGTATCAGATATTTCTTTTGGATCGTCGGTTAGTTCATTATTTCCCGTCCTTAAGGGCCCAATAGCGGCGCGCGTTTTTGTTTTCCTTTTTGCATAGCTATAGAAGTATTTTGGATTTTCCTTTATTGCTTCTACCGCCTTTTCCTCTTCCCTCTTTGTATGGTCCTTAATCAGGGCTTGTATTTCCCTATCGATACCCTCCAGTTTTTCTTTTATTGCTTTCCTGTCATTATCTCCGCAGTTACCTAACTTCGCCTCCACTCTCTTTCTTTTGCGGAATAGTCTTCTCTTTTGCCTATATGTATATATATATATATATATATATATACAGTATATATATATATATTTCAACTGCAAAGAACACGCAGTATAATTAACGTAAAGAACGACGCTTGTATAGGAGAACAATCCGCGCAAGATGAGGAGGGAGAACGAACAAATGAAAAAATGAGGTAACCACTCGGGAATCGAACCCGGGATCTTCCGATTGCCGGTCAGATATGATAACCACTACACCATGGTCCTCACTCGATCAGAAGTCGTAATCTTCCTACATACGCGCAGAAACCTATGCCCTGGGGGACACCTACCGCATGCCGCACCAATGTATACATTTCAACTGCAAAGAACACGCAGTATAATTAACGTAAAGAACAACGCTTGTATAGGAGAACATACCGCGAAGATGAGGAGGGAGAACGAACAAATGAAAAAATGAGGTAACCACCCGGGAATCGAACCCGGGATCTTCCGATTGCCGGTCAGATATGATAACCACTACACCATGGTCCTCACTCGATCAGAAGTCGTAATCTTCCTACATACACGCAGAAACCAATGCCCCGAGGGGGGCACCTCCCGCATGCTGCACCTATATATACATTTCAACTGCAAAAAACACGCAGTATAATTAACGTAAAGAACGACGCTTGTATAGGAGAACATTCCGCGCAAGATGAGGAGGGAGAAAGAACAAATGAAAAAATGAGGTAACCATATATATATATATATATATATATATATATATATATATATATATAGGGTGGGGCAAAAGTCTGGCCCCATAGGAAGTTTATAATGGAAAAGAAAATTTTGGCCTACCTTAATGTTTTAATTCAGAAATTACAATAGGTGTTCAAATTGACATCCACCTTCTTCTAAACACTTTGTAACCTGGTTGACGCAAGACGTTTGCACATTCCTGAGGATGGTAATATTCGTTCTTATGGCTTCAAATTCTGCTGTTATGGTATCCTTTAGCGCCTGTATTGTTCTTGGCCTGTTAACGTACACAACTGATTTAAGGTGTCCCCATAAGAAGTAATCCAAAGGAGTCACGTCCGGAGATCTGGGCGGCCATTCAATTGGCCCACGTCGACCAATCCATTTCCCTTGAAATGTTTCTTGCAAAAATTCGCGAATGGCCCTTGCGAAATGCGGCGGAGCCCCATCGTGCCGAAACCACATAGCTCTCCGATGCCGTAATGGTAGTTCATACAATCGAGGCATAAGGAAATTTGCTAACAAATGAAGGTATGATTCACTAGTTTGTCGGGGAAAAAGTATGGGCCAATTATCGTATCTCCCCACATAGCAGCCCATACCATAACTCTTGGGTTGTACTGCGAGCGTCCGTCCTCAATCCAATGTGGATTTTCTTTAGCCCAATATCGTGCATTATGTCTGTTGACAACCGTTTAGGTAAAAAATTGCTTCGTCACTGAACAGTGAACATGATACGCTTTTCCAACTGCCTATGTTGCATAAACCACTGACAATACTCCCTACGACGATCTACCAATCTGAAAAAATAAAAATAATTATAGACAAAAATTTTAGTCTATGTGAACATAAACCTCCTATGGGGCCAGACTTTTGACCCACCCTACAATATATATATATATATTTATATATACCTATATAATGTTATAATGTTATAATATTTCAGCCCAACAAAGACCCTAGGATCCACTCATGGCTCGTCTACCTAACTGCGTTCGTAATTGTGTATTGTGAATGTCCTCCGTGGTGGCGAAGGGGACCTACAATTTTACGTGGATTCCGAACCACAAGAACATAAGAAATTTATGTAACATCTTCCTGTACATTGGCAACGACCAATTTTTACAAAACTAATTAATTATCGATTTAAAACTAATTAATTATCGATTTAAAACTAAAAATAGAATCTCTGGATCCAGAGGATCAAGTCATAATAGACTACTATCCACAAATATGTTACACTCTATATCTATTTAGAACCGACATGCAAATATATCAGACCCCGAGAATCCTGTCAATTCATTACGGGATCCATCAATACTAGTACCTTGCCAACCAAAAATAAGTCACGGTCCATATCGATTGCGGACCAAGTCAAAATTTACAACCGTATACATTACAATATATATACTTAGGAGGAAAAGTGTAGGTGTGGCTGTAAAGACTGTACAGTAATGTAGAAATGTGTGTGCACCCATTTTGGGTCTCCCATTTAAAGGTGTTTGTGGGGCAAGTGAAGATCATGAGTTTTTCAATACCTCACAGTACTATGGGGGGCACCGC